>OZ001668.1:10676126-10982764 GCA_963924145.1 Pyrausta purpuralis | reverse complement strand
GCGCACAAACACTCCGGTGAGTTAATTTGATCGAAAGGTATGCTAAAAGATTATCGATTTGAACAGAAACGACAAACTAATACATTTCAAACTGAGCTTCAAAACGACAAATATTCAGTGTCTAAAGTAGGTGAAAACGCTAAAATTATTGCAAACAGAATCCATATTGCGATGTCGTTGAAGTGCAACAGGTCCGATCTACACAAACAAGCTATCTACGCAACGGGCTCGACGCGACGGTCAATATAAAGTCGGTTACTATCAAGACAAAATATTTTACGGTGACCGTAAAAGTGTAAAATTCGACTAACTTTGTATGGCATGTATCTTTTAAAATAACGCAGGAGAGTACCCATTTTAACAGCAGAGCGTGCGCACAAACACTCTGGTGAGCTTATATAATCGAAAAGTATGCTAGAAAAATTGCACTCCGGGAGTGCCGGCAGAAGTGAAAACTTGAATATCAACGTTGTGCATTTTTGATTTTTTGGAATAGTTATTATCAATACAAAAGAACTATCATTTTTGTGATAGAAAACAATACTAATAATACAATAATAATAATAATAATAATAAATATTATATTTTTATAGAATACAATATTTATTTATTGCGCTATCGTACACAAACATTACAATTTATATTATATTAAATAACATAAAAAAGTTTTTCTCTCAGAAATATCAACTTTCATCCATAATTTCGCCAACCGTCTTACGGTTTTTCGATCAGCCCACGTGTCCTGACGCGAGTTTCACATTATTCCCCCATCTCACAAAAGTGCTTAACGCCGCTAAAGAAGTTTTTACTTAAAAAATGATCAATTTTAACAGAAACGACAAACTAAAACATTTCAAACTAAGCTTTAAAACGACAAATATTCAGTGTCTAAGGTAGGTGAAAACGCTAAAATTATTGCAAACCGAATCCATATTGCGATGTTTTTAAAGTTCAACAGGTCCGATCTACACAAACAAGGTGTCTACGCAACGGGCTCGATGCGACAGTCAATATAAAGTCGGTAAATATCAAGACAAAATATTTCACGGTGACCGAAAAAGTGTAAAATTCGACTAACTTTGTATGGGATGTATCATTTAAAATATCGGAAAAGAGTACCTTTTTCAACAGCAGAGCGTGCGCATAAACACTCCGTGAGCTAATATGATCGAAAAGTATGCTAAAAGATGATCGATTTGAACAGAAACCACAAACTAATACTTTTCAAACTGAGCTTCAAAACGAAAAATATTCAGTGTCTAAAGTAGGTGAAAACGCTAAAATTATTGCAAACAGAATCCATATTGCGATGTTTTTGAAGTGCAACAGGTCCGATCTACACAAACGAGGTGTCTACGCAACGGGCTCGATGCGACGGTCAATATAAAGTCGGTTTATATCAAGACAAAATATTTCACGGTGACCGAAAAAGTGTAAAATTCGACTAACTTTGTATGGGATGTATCTTTTAAAATAACAAAGGATAGTAACTTCTTCAACAGCGGAGCGTGCACAGAACTACTTCGGTGAGCTAATGTGATTGAAAAGTATGCTAAAAGATGATCGATTTGAACAGAAACGACAAACTAAAACATTTCAAACTGAGCTTTAAAAAGACAAATATTGTCGTGAAGCGACAAATGTGGAGAAGTAGAAGAAGGTAAAAGAAAGAGGTAGAAGAGGGAATAGAATTTGTATTGAAACAAAAAGAATACAGTACCGAAAAATGAGATGAGGTGATGTCTGTATGAATGTAAGTAAAGTGCAGTGGGCGTGAGTAAGTATCTTCAAATCTTCAATAAGTATTGTCCTGGAGGCAGCAAAGGGTGGCGTCGGAGTGCAGGGCCGACACAGCGGTGGTAGCAGCGACGCCGATGTGTAGCAGTGACAGGCGCCGTGAAGAGCAGTGACGCCGATGTGCAGCGGTGACAGGCGCCGTGAAGAGCAGTGACGCCGATGTGCAGCGGTGACAGGCGCCGTGAAGGAGTGACTCACAGCAGTAATGAGGGTAACGGGCACTATATAGAAAATGTTATGATCAGTTGGAGTGCCAGAAGTACTTGGTCTCGGACCCTCTTCCGAGAAGGAGACAGGTCCCTCCCCTAGAGCGAGGAGGTGTTACTGCAGTCAATGGGCTTGGATACTCCTCCGGTGTCCGGTCCCTCCCCTAGCGTGAGGAGGTGTTTCAGTAGTCACCGGTGGTTCTTCAAGACTTCTTCAGGGAAGATGTAGAGTGTTTATTTCTTGAAGTATAATAGAACTGTTCGAGCTTAGAACTCGGAATCGAATGAATAGAATGAAAAAAATAAAGGCTTATATAGGGGGCCGGGGCCGTTCAAATTTAGATCGAGGTAGGTTCAAAAATAGAACATGAATACTGGTGGTTTACAGAGGATTGAACCCGAAAAAGTAATAAACTTTGATAGAAGTTGTCAGACTTTGAAAGATATTGTCATAACAACCATGTCAATAAAGATAAAAATTCTGTCAAAAATCAAGCAAATTACGAAAATACAGGAAAACGAATCATCACCCAATGCAAATTAAAGGAAAATTGCAAACAAAGGTAAAACACAACTATTTTTACAGTATTATGTAAAGAAAAGTAGAATAACAGAGCTTTGAAAGTTTGACATTTTTAGATTCACAATAAATATTGTTCAAAAAGGATTAGAAAACATCAATAATCCAAAAATACAGAGTAATAGTAATAAGAAGAGTAGAAAGGCAGGTAATGCCTATAGTTTAATGTCTACAGTACGACTTTTTAGGGAGAAAATACGAACTGCGTTATGGTAGATAGAATCTATGATTAACTCTTATGTTCGTGTTTACAGCAAACGAACCAGCAATCTTTGGATGGAAAAAGGAAATGAAAGCATGGAAAAACAAAGATAATGTGATGAAAATGTTAATGTGGATCCGATGAATACTAAATATATTAAGGTACTCAATTTATTACACATAAAACATGTACAACGGTACAATATGCAGTGTCTAAAGTATGTGAAAACGCTAAAATTATTGCAAACAGAATCCATATTGTGATGTTTTTGAAGTGAAACAGGTCCGATCTACACAAACGAGGTGTCTAAGCAACGGGCTCGACGCGACGGTCAATATAAAGTCGGTTAATAGCAATACAAAATATTTCACGGTAACCAATTAATTGTAAAATTCGACTAACTTTGTATGGGATGTATCTTTTAAAATATCGCAAAAAAGTACCTAATAAAACAGCGAAGCATGCGCAGAATTACTCCGGTGAGCTAATATCATCGAAAAATATGCTAAAAGATGATCGATTTGAACAGAAACGACAAACTAAAACATTTCAAACTAAGCTTCAAAACGACAAATATTCAGTGTCTAAAGTAGGTGAAAACGCTAAAATTTTTGCAAACAGAATCCATATGGCGATGCTTTTAAAGTGCCACAGGTCCGATCTACACAAGCGAGGTGTCTATGCAACGGTCTCGGCGCGACGGTCAATACAAAGTCGGTTAATATCAAGACAAAATATTTCAAGGTAACCGAAAAAGTGTAAAATTCGACTAACATTGTATGGCATGTATCTTTTAAAATAACACAGGAGAGTATCTTCTTCAATAGCAGATCGTACGCAGGACTATTTCATTGAGCTAATATGATCAGAAAGTATGCAAAACGATGATCGATTTGAACAGAAACGACAAACTAAATTATTTCAAACTGAGCTTCAAAAAGACAAATATTCAGTGTCTAAAGTAGGTAAAAACGCAAAAATTACTGCAAACAGAATCCATATTGCGATGTTTTTGAAGTGCAACAGGTCCGATCTACTCAAACGATGTGTCTACGCAACGATCTCGACGCGACGGTCAATATAAAGTCGGTTTATATCAAGACAAAATATTTCACGGTGACCGAAAAAGTGTAAAATTCGACTAACTTTGTATGGCATGTATCTTATAAAATAACAAAGGAGAGTAACTTCTTCAAAAGCGGAACGTGCGCAGAACCACTTCGTTGAGCTAATATGATCGAAAAATATGCTAAAAGATGATCGATCTGAACAGAAACGACAAACTAAAACATTTCAAACTGAGCTTCAAAAAAACAAATATTCAGTGTCTAAAGTAGGTAAAAACGCAAAAATTACTGCAAACAGAATCCATATTGCGATGTTTTTGAAGTGCAACAGGTCCGATCTACTCAAACGATGTGTCTACGCAACGATCTCGATGCGACGGTCAATATAAAGTCGGTTTATATCAAGACAAAATATTCCACGGTGACCGAAAAAGTGTAAAATTCGACTAACTTTGTATGCGATGTATCTTTTTTATATTTATTTATTAATTTATTAATTAATTGGTTCATTTATTTATTTATTTATTTATTTATTGATTTATTTATTCATTTATTGATTTAAATATTTATTGATTTATTTATTTATTGATTTATTAATTTATTTATTAACTTATTTATTTATTTAATTATTAACTTATTAACTAATTAACTAAATTGCTAGTTTACTTTTCTACTTATTTACTAATTTATTTATTTATTAATTTTATATTTTTTTATTTATTTATTTATTTACTTATTTATTTATTTATTTTTTACTTATTTATTTATTTACTCAATTACTTAATTACTATATTACTAATTTAGTTATTTACTTATTTACTTATGTTTTTATTTATTTATTTATTTACTTATTCATTTGTTTATTTATTTATTTATTATTTATGTATTTACTTAAATACTTATTTACTTATTTGTTTATATGTTTATTTATATTTGGTATACAGACAAGATACAGTCATCCCATACTATAATTATTACAATACACAAAAAAGACTGGACCGTAGCTCATAAATAGTATACACCACATGTTTGGTAACTGCTTATGTATGCTACTAGAACATTAAATCTTATACGAGTTAAAAACGAAATTAACACAAAAGGAACAAAGCATTAAACTGAATTAACTTAAAATTGTTGCATTTCGTTGTTACGGCGAGAACACTTCTGCATTAAGAGTGTTGGATATGGCTTTTTTATAATGACAGAAGTAACTATCGAAAATATCTATGTCTTTGCCACTGCGGGACAGCTCGTTGTACGTACGGCACATTCTGGCTATTAGATTGTAATACGAAGTGTTATTCCTGTAAACCTGTATGTCAAATATGTTGGGATTGCGAGATCTATGACGAATATTAACGTTAAGAGCCGAGAGAAGACCTGGAGTATTGACTGTAGAGTGGAAAATTTTATGAAGATACAGAAGGTCGTATCTTTTTCGTCGAGGTTTAAGGGGCAAGATGTCGAATTAAGTTAGTCGCTCGTAAGGGAGCGACAGTAGTGATATTTACGGGATAAATATCGCAGCAATATAAGCACGTGACCGCCAGATCGCAGCTAGCGACAAGTGTGTGTCTTTTTAATCTATAGCATTGAGGTTTTTGCGCACTACAACGTATCATACCAATACATACATTTACAAAATTCTCTAAATAAAAACCTCTACAACAAACTTCACAAAATCCTGTCCATACATCACCTAAACACATTTACAGTTAAACACATACTTTCAGAAGGGTTGCCTACATTCTATAAAATAAATATAAAACACACACACACACTGAGTACCTTTATGACTGGATTTTTTAAATGCATAATAATCCTCTCGATTGTTGTTCTAATTATTTCTTAAGTTTAGATGTGTTTAGTGTAAGTTCGATTAAAAATATTACAAACCAAGAGATGGGGCCTGCCTAAAGGCTTGAAATACAGGTATTAAACCTAGTACATCAGCTTCCACAAACTTTGGTTGCAGTTAGTGCTACTTAAAACTTATTTACTAATTAACTAATTCACTTACTTACTTATTTCCTTATTTACTTATTTACTTTTTAACTTATTTACTAATAAACTTATTTACTTATTCACTAATTTACTTATTAACTTATTCACTTATTTACTTATTTATTTATTTACTTATTTATTAATTTATTTATTTAATAATTTATTTTTTATTTATTTATTTATTTATTTATTCACTTTTTTACTTATTTATTTATTTACTTATTTTCTTATTCACCTTTTTATTTAATAACTTTTTTACTAGATTATTAATTTAGTTATTTACTCATTTACTTATTTACTTATGTTTTTATTTATTTACTTATTTATTTATTTATTTGTTTATTTATATATTTATTTTTTATGTATTTACCTCATTACTTATTTACTTATTTGTTTATATATTTATTTATTTATTTATATTCAGTACACAGACAGGACACAGTCATCCCATTCTATAATTATTACAATACACAAAAAAGACTGGACCGTAGCTCATAAATAGTATACACCACATGTTTGGTAGCTGCTAATGTATGCTACTAGAACATTAAATCTTATACGAGCTAAAAACGAAATTTACACAAAAGGAACAAAACATTAAACTGGATTAACTTAAAATGGTTGCATTTCGTTTTAACGGCGAGAACACTTCTGCATTAAGAGTGTTGGATATAACTTTTTTATAATGAGAGAAGTAACTATCGAAAATATCTATGTCTTTGCCACTGCGGGACAGCTCGTTGTACGTACGGCACATTCTGGCTATTGGGTTGTAATACGACGTGTTATTCCTGTAAACCTGTATGTCAAATATGTTGGGATTGCGAGATCTATGACGAATATTAACGTTGAAAGCCGAGAGAAGACCTGGAGTATCAACTGTAGAGTGGAAAATTTTATGAAGATACAGAAGGTCGTATCTTTTTCGTCGAGGTTTAAGGGGCAAGATGTCGAATTAAGTTAGTCGCTCGTAAGGGAGCGACAGTAGTGATATTTACGGGATAAATATCGCAGCAATATAAGCACGTGACCGCCAGATCGCAGCTAGCGACAAGTGTGTGTCTTTTTAATCTATAGCATTGAGGTTTTTGCGCACTACAACGTATCATACCAATACATACATTTACAAAATTCTCTAAATAAAAACCTCTACAACAAACTTCACAAAATCCTGTCCATACATCACCTAAACACATTTACAGTTAAACACATACTTTCAGAAGGGTTGCCTTCATTCTATACAATAAATATTAAACACACACACACACTGAGTACCTTTATGACTGGATTTTTTAAATGTATAATAATCCTCTCAATTGTTGTTCTAATTATTTCTCAAGTTTAGATGTGTTTAGTGTAAGTTCGATTAAAAATATTACAAACCAAGAGATGGGGCCTGCCTAAAGGCTTGAAATACAGGTATTAAACCTAGTACATCAGCTTCCACAAACTTTGGTTGCAGTTAGTGCTACTTATAACTTATTAACTGATTTACTAATTCACTTACTTACTTATTTCCTTATTAACTTATTAAATTTTTTACTTATTAACTTATTTACTTATTTATTTATTTACTTATTTACTTATTTGTTTATTTATTTATTTATTTATTTATTTATTTATTGATTTGTTGATTTATAAATTTATTGATTCATTCATTTATTTATTGATATATTTATTTATTTATTGATTTTTTTATTTATTTATTGATTTACGTATTTATTGTTTATTTATTTATTGATTTATTAATTTATTTATTGAATAATTAATTTATTTATTAATTTTTTTTTTATTTACTTATTAACTAATTAACTTATTTACTAGGTTACTTTTTTACTTATTTATTTATTTATTTATTTATTAGTTTATAATTATTTTTTTATTTATTTATTTATTAACTTATTTATTTATTTACTTTTTTAATTATTTATTAATTAAATTATTTACTTATTCAATTATTTATTTATTGACTTATTAACTTAATTACTAGATTACTTATTTAGTTATTTACTTATTTACTTATGTTTTTATTTATTTATTTATTTACTTATTTATTTATTTGTTGATTTATTTATTTATTTATTATTTATGTATTTACTTAATTACTAATTTACTTATTTGTTCATATATTTATTTATTTTTTATATTCGGTATACAGACAGGATACAGTCGTCCCATACTATAATTATTACAATACACAAAAAAGACTGGGACGTAGCTCATAAATAGTATACACCACATGTTTGGTAACTGCTAATGTATGCTACTAGAACATTAAATCTTATAGAAGCTAAAAACGAAATTTACACAAAAGGAACAAAACATTAAACTGAAATAACTTAAAATTGTTGCATTTCGTTGTTACGGCGAGAACACTTCTGCATTAAGAGTGTTGGATATGGCTTTTTTATAATGAGAGAAGTAACTATCGAAAATATCTATGTCTTTGCCACTGCGGGACAGCTCGTTGTACGTACGGCACATTCTGGCTATTGGGTTGTAATACGACGTGTTATTCCTGTAAACCTGTATGTCAAATATGTTGGGATTGCGAGATCTATGACGAATATTAACGTTAAGAGCCGAAAAAAGACCTGGAATATCGTCTGTAGAGTGGAAAATTTTATGAAGATACAGAAGGTCGTATCTTTTTCGTCATGGTTTAAGGGGCAAGATGTCGAATTTAGTTAGTCGCTCGTAAGGGAGTGACAGTAGTGGTATTTACGGGATAAATATCGCAGCAATATAAGCACGTGACCGCCAGATCGCGGCTAGCGACAAGTGTGTGTCTTTTTAATCTATAGAATTGAGGTTTTTGCGCACTACAACGTATCATACCAATACATGCATTTACAAAATTCTCTTAATAAAAACCTCTACAACAAACTTCACAAAATCCTGTCCATACATCACCTAAACACATTTACAGTTAAACACATACTTTCAGAAGTGTTGCCTACATTCTATACAATAAATATAAAACACACACACACACTGAGTACCTTTATGACTGGATTTTTTAAATGTATAATAATCCTCTCGATTGTTGCTCTAATTATTTCTTAAGTTTAGATGTGTTTAGTGTAAGTTCGATTAAAAATATTACAAACCAAGAGATGGGGCCTGCCTAAAGGCTTGAAATACAGGTATTAAACCTAGTACATCAGCTTCCACAAACTTTGGTTGCAGTTAGTGCTACTTATAATTAATTTACTAATTTACTTATTCACTTACTTACTTATTTCCTTATTTATTTATTTAATTATTTACTTATTAACTTATTTACTCATTAATTATTTACTTAATAACTTATTTACTTTTTTACTTATTTACCTATATACTTATTTACTATTTTACTTATTTACTAATTTTCTTATTTAGTAATTTACTTATATACTTATTTATTTATTAATTTATTTACTTATTTTCTCATTTACTTATTTACGAATTACCTTTTTAACTTATTTACTAGTTTACTAATTAACTAATTAATTTATATACTTATTGACTAATTTACTAATTTACTAATTTACTTATTTTCTAATTTACTTATTTACTTATTCACTTATTTACTTATTTACTTCTTTACTAATTTCTTTTTTACTAATTGACCATTTTAATTATTTATTTATGAACTTAATAACTTATGTTATAATTATTTATTTATTTATTTGTTTATATATTTATTTATTTATTTGTTTATTTCTTCATTTACTAATTTATTTATTGATTTATTTATTTATTTACTTACTTACTTATTTATTTATTTACTTATTTACTTATTAACTTTTTTACATTTTTTATTATTTATTTATTTACTAATTACCTTTTAAACTTATTTTCTTGTTTACTAATTAACTAATTAACTTATATACTTATTGACTAATTTACTAATTTACTAATTTACTATTTAACTTATTTTCTAATTTAGTTATTTACTTATTCACTTATTTACTTATTAATTTATTTACTTATGTTTTTTTTATTGACTTATTTATTTATTTATTTGTTTATTTATTTATTGATTTATTTATTTATTTAATTATTTACTTATTTTCTTATATACTTATTTTTTTATATACTTATTTTGGTAATTTACTAATTTACTCATTTTCTTATTTAATTATTTACTAATTTACTTATTTACTCTTTTACTTATTAACTTATTTAATTATTTACTTATTAACTTATTTACTTATTTTCTTATTTACTCATTTACTTATTTACTTATTACCGTTTTAACTTATTTACTAGTTTTCTAATTTACTTATTACCTTTTACAATTATTAACTAATTTACTAATTAACTTATTTCCTTATTTACTAATTAACTTATCAACTTATTAACTCATTTACTTATTTACTTATTTATTTATTTACTTATTTACTATTTCTAGTTTTTTAATTTACTTATTTACTTATTAACGTATTTATTTATTAACTGATGTTCTTATTTATTTAAATATTTATTTGTTTATTTATTAATTTATTTTTTATTTATTTATTTATTTATTAATTTATTTAGTCATTTATTTATTTATTTATTTAATAATTAAATAATTTACTTATTTTCATATTTACTTCTTTACTTATTGTTTTTTTACTAATTGACTTATTTACTTATTTATTTATTAACTTAATTACTTATGTTCTTATTTATTGACTTATTTATTTATTGACTTATTTATTTATTTGTTTATTTATTTATTTATTTATTTGTTTATTTTTAATTTATATATTTAATTATTTATTTATTGATTTATTTATTTATTAAATAATTTTTATTTACTTATATACTTATTTAGTTATTTACTAATTTACTCTTTTACTTATTTACTTATTTGAATATTTACTTATTTGAATATTTACTTTTTTACTTATTAACTCATTTAATTATTTACTTATTTATTTATTTACTTATTTACTTATTTACTTATTACCTTTTTAACTTATTTACTAGTTTACTAATTTACTTATAAACTTATATACTTATTTACTAATTTACTAATATACTTATTCTCTTATTTTCTAATTTGCTTTTACTTATTTACTTATTTACTTTTTTCTAGTTTTTTAATTTACTTATTTACTTATTTATTTATTTGATTTTGTTTTTATTTATTTATTTATTTTCTTATTCATTTATTTTTATTTATTATTTTTATTTATTTATTTATTTATTATTTAATTATTTATTTATTTATAAATTATTTATTGATTTATTGATTATTTATTTATTTATTAATTAATTATTTATTTATTTATTATTTGATAAGTTTATTTATTGATTTATTTAATAATTTATTTATAAATTTATTTATTAACATTCATTTATTTACTTATTTACTAATTTACTTATTAACTAATTTACTTATTAACTAATTTACTAATTTCCTTATTTACTTATTTACTAATTTTTTTATATACTAATTAACTTATTTACTTTTTACGTATTTGCTTAATTATTTATTTACTTATAAACTTATTAACTTATTTACTTATTTTATTATTAACTTATTTACTTATTAACTTATTTACTAATTAACTTATTTACTTATTCACTAATTTACTTATTTATTTATTAATTTATTGACTAATTTATTCATTTACTTATTTACTTATTTATAAATTTATTTATTTGTTTACTTTTTTCTTATTTATTTATTAACTTATTTACTTATTTATCTATTCACTTATTTATTTATTTACTTCTTTTCTTAATTACTAGATTACTAATTTAGTTATTTACTCATTTTCTTATTTACTTATGTTTTTATTTATTTATTTATTTATCATTTATGTATTTACTTAATTACTTATTTACTTATTTGTTTATATATTTATTTATATTCGGTATTCAGACAGGATACAGTCATCCCATACTATAATTATTACAATACACAAAAAAGACTGGACCGTAGCTCATAAATAGTATACACCACATGTTTGGTAACTGCTAATGTATGCTACTAGAACATTAAATCTTACACGAGCTAAAAGCAAAATTTACACAAAAGGAACAAAACATTAAACTGAATTAACTTAAAATTGTTGCATTTCGTTGTTACGGCGAGAACACTTCTGCATTAAGAGTGTTGGATATGGCTTTTTTATAATGAGAGAAGTAACTATCAAAAATATCTACGTCTTTGCCACTGCGGGACAGCTCGTTGTACGTACGGCACATTCTGGCTATTGGGTTGTAATACGACGTGTTATTCCTGTAAACCTGTATGTCAAATATGTTGGGATTGCGAGATCTATGACGAATATTAACGTTAAAAGCCGAGAGAAGACCTGGAGTATCGACTGTAGAGTGGAAAATTTTATGAAGATACAGAAGGTCGTATCTTTTTCGTCGAGTTTTAAGGGGCAAGACGTCGAATTTAGTTAGTCGCTCGTAAGGGAGCGACAGTAGTGGTATTTACGGGATAAATATCGCAGCAATATAAGCACGTGACCGCCAGATCGCGGCTAGCGACAAGTGTGTGTCTTTTAAATCTATAGCATTGAGGTTTTTGCGCACTACAACGTATCATACCAATACATACATTTACAAAATTCTCTAAATAAAAACCTCTACAACAAACTTCACAAAATCCTGTCCATACATCACCTAAACACATTTACAGTTAAAGACATACTTTCAGAAGGGTTGCCTACATTCTATACAATAAATATAAAACACACACACACACTGAGTACCTTTATGACTGGATTTTTTATATGTATAATAATCCTCTCGATTGTTGTTCTAATTATTTCTTAAGTTTAGATGTGTTTAGTGTAAGTTCGATTAAAAATATTACAAACCAAGAGATATGGCCTGCCTAAAGGCTTGAAATACAGGTATTAAACCTAGTACATCAGCTTCCACAAACTTTGGTTGCAGTTAGTGCTACTTATAACTTATTTACTAATTTACTTACTTACTTATTTCCCTATTAACTTATTTACTTATTTACTTATTAACTCATTTACTTATTGTCGTATTTACTTATTTACTTATTTACTTATTTATTTATTTATTTATTTATTAATTGATTTATAAATTTATTGATTTATTTATTTATTTATTTATTGATTTATTTATTGATTTATTCATTAATTGATTTATTTATTTATAAATTTATTTATTTATTGATTTATTTTTTTATTTATTGAATTATTAATTTTTTTATCACTTTATTTATTAATTTTATTATTTACTTATTTACTAATTAACTTATTTACTAATTTATTTATTTATTAAATAATTTATTTTTTATTTATTTATTTACTTATTTATTTATTTACTTTTTTACTTATTTATTCATTTACTTATTTACTTCTTCTTTTATTTATTAATTTACTTAATTACTAGATTACTAATTTAGTTATTTATCTATGTTTTTATTTATTTACTTATTTATTGATTTATTTGTTTATTTATGTATTTATTTATTATTTATGTATTTACTTAATTACTTATTTACTAATTTACTTATTTGTTTATATATTTATTTATTTATTTATATTCGGTATACAGACAGGATACAGTCATCCCATACTTTAATTATTACAATACACAAAAAAGACTGGACCGTAGCTCATAAATAGTATACACCACATGTTTGGTAACTGCTAATGTATGCTACTAGAACATTAAATCTTATACGAGCTAAAAACGAAATTTACACAAAAGGAACAAAACATTAAACTGAATTAACTTAAAATTGCTGCATTTCGTTGTTACGGCGAGAACACTTCTGCATTAAGAGTGTTGGATATGGCTTTTTTATAATGAGAGAAGTAACTATCAAAAATATCTACGTCTTTGCCACTGCGGGACAGCTCGTTGTACGTACGGCACATTCTGGCTATTGGGTTGTAATACGACGTGTTATTCCTGTAAACCTGTATGTCAAATATGTTGGGATTGCGAGATCTATGACGAATATTAACGTTAAAAGCCGAGAGAAGACCTGGAGTATCGACTGTAGAGTGGAAAATTTTATGAAGATACAGAAGGTCGTATCTTTTTCGTCGAGTTTTAAGGGGCAAGATGTCGAATTTAGTTAGTCGCTCGTAAGGGAGCGACAGTAGTGGTATTTACGGGATAAATATCGCAGCAATATAAGCACGTGACCGCCAGATCGCGGCTAGCGACAAGTGTGTGTCTTTTAAATCTATAGCATTGAGGTTTTTGCGCACTACAACGTATCATACCAATACATACATTTACAAAATTCTCTAAATAAAAACCTCTACAACAAACTTCACAAAATCCTGTCCATACATCACCTAAACACATTTACAGTTAAAGACATACTTTCAGAAGGGTTGCCTACATTCTATACAATAAATATAAAACACACACACACACTGAGTACCTTTATGACTGGATTTTTTATATGTATAATAATCCTCTCGATTGTTGTTCTAATTATTTCTTAAGTTTAGATGTGTTTAGTGTAAGTTCGATTAAAAATATTACAAACCAAGAGATATGGCCTGCCTAAAGGCTTGAAATACAGGTATTAAACCTAGTACATCAGCTTCCACAAACTTTGGTTGCAGTTAGTGCTACTTATAACTTATTTACTAATTTACTTACTTACTTATTTCCCTATTAACTTATTTACTTATTTACTTATTAACTCATTTACTTATTGTCGTATTTACTTATTTACTTATTTACTTATTTATTTATTTATTAATTGATTTATAAATTTATTGATTTATTTATTTATTTATTTATTGATTTATTTATTGATTTATTCATTAATTGATTTATTTATTTATAAATTTATTTATTTATTGATTTATTTTTTTATTTATTGAATTATTAATTTTTTTATCACTTTATTTATTAATTTTATTATTTACTTATTTACTAATTAACTTATTTACTAATTTATTTATTTATTAAATAATTTATTTTTTATTTATTTATTTACTTATTTATTTATTTACTTTTTTACTTATTTATTCATTTACTTATTTACTTCTTCTTTTATTTATTAATTTACTTAATTACTAGATTACTAATTTAGTTATTTATCTATGTTTTTATTTATTTACTTATTTATTGATTTATTTGTTTATTTATGTATTTATTTATTATTTATGTATTTACTTAATTACTTATTTACTAATTTACTTATTTGTTTATATATTTATTTATTTATTTATATTCGGTATACAGACAGGATACAGTCATCCCATACTTTAATTATTACAATACACAAAAAAGACTGGACCGTAGCTCATAAATAGTATACACCACATGTTTGGTAACTGCTAATGTATGCTACTAGAACATTAAATCTTATACGAGCTAAAAACGAAATTTACACAAAAGGAACAAAACATTAAACTGAATTAACTTAAAATTGCTGCATTTCGTTGTTACGGCGAGAACACTTCTGCATTAAGAGTGTTGGATATGGCTTTTTTATAATGAGAGAAGTAACTATCAAAAATATCTACGTCTTTGCCACTGCGGGACAGCTCGTTGTACGTACGGCACATTCTGGCTATTGGGTTGTAATACGACGTGTTATTCCTGTAAACCTGTATGTCAAATATGTTGGGATTGCGAGATCTATGACGAATATTAACGTTAAGAGCCGAGAGAAGACCTGGAGTATCGACTGTAGAGTGGAAAATTTAATGAAGATACAGGAGGTCGTATCTTTTTCGTCGAGTTTTAAGGGGCAAGATGTCGAATTTAGTTAGTCGCTCGTAAGGGAGCGACAGTAGTGGTATTTACGGGATAAATATCGCAGCAATATAAGCACGTGACCGCCAGATCGCGGCTAGCGACAAGTGTGTGTCTTTTAAATCTATAGCATTGAGGTTTTTGCGCACTACAACGTATCATACCAATACATACATTTACAAAATTCTCTAAATAAAAACCTCTACAACAAACTTAACATAATCCTGTCCATACATCACCTTAACACATTTACAGTTAAAGACATACTTTCAGAAGGGTTGCCTACATTCTATACAATAAATATTAAACACACACACACACTGAGTACCTTTATGACTGGATTTTTTAAATGTATAATAATCCTCTCGATTGTTGTTCTAATTATTTCTTAAGTTTAGATGTGTTTAGTGTAAGTTCGATTAAAAATATTACAAACCAAGAGATGGGGCCTGCCTAAAGGCTTAAAATACAGGTATTAAACCTAGTACATCAGCTTCCACAAACTTTGGTCGCAGTTAGTGCTACTTATAATTTATTTACTAATTCACTTACTTACTTATTTACTTATTAACTTATTTACTCATTTACTTATTTACTTTTTTACTTATTTACTTACATACTTATTTATTTTTAAACTTATTTACTAATTTTCTTATTTAGTAATTTACTTATATATTTATTTACTTATTTACTCATTTACTTATATACTAATTAACTTTTTAACTTATTTACTAGTTTACTAATTAACTTATATACTTATTGACTAATTTACTAATTTACTTATTTACTTATTTTCTAATTTACTTATTTACTTATTCACTTATTTATTTATTTACTTATTTACTTCTTTACTTAATTCTTTTTTTCTAATTGACTTATTTATTTATTTACTTAATTACTTATGTTTTTATTTATTTATTTGTTATTTTTTTATTTATATATTTATTTATTGATTTATTTATTAATTTTATAATTTACTTACTTACTTATTTACTTATTTATTTGTTAACTTATTTACTTATTTTATTATTTATTTATTTACTTATTTACTAATTAACTTATTTACTTATTTACTAATTTACTTATTTACTTATTAATTTATTAACTTATTATCTTATTAACTTATTTATTCATTTACTTATTTTCTTATTTACTTGTTTAATTATTTATTTATTTAAAAATTTATTTTTTATTTATTTATTTATTTACTTTTTTATTTATTTACTTTTTTACTTAATTATTTATTAACTTATTTACTTATTCACTTATTCACTTATTTATTTATTTACTTAATTACTAGATTACTAATTTAGTTTTTTTCTTATTTACTTATGTTTTTATTTATTTATTTATTTATTTGTTTATTTATTTATTTATTTATTATTTATGTATTTACTTAATTACTTATTTACTTATTTATTTATTAATTTATTTACTTATTTACTCATACACTTATTTACTTATTTACTAATTACCTTTTTAACTAATTTACTAGTTTACTAGTTAACTTTTTAACTTATATACTTATTGACTAATTTACTAATTAACTTATTTTCTAATTTACTTCTTAACTTATTTACGTATTCACTTATTTACTTCTTAAGTTATTTCTTTTTTACTCATTGACTTATTTATTGACTTATTTATTTATTTGTTTATTTATTTAGTTATTGATTTATTTTTTTATTTATATATTTAAATATTTATTTATTGATTTTTTTTTAAATTATTTACTTATATACTTATTTAGTTATTTACTAATTTTCTCATTTTCTAATTTATTTATTTAATAATTTTAATATTAACTTTTTTACTTATTTACTCATTTACTTATTTCTTTATTACCGTTTTAACTTATTTACTAGTTTACTATTTTACTTTTTAATATTCACTTATTTATTTATTTAATAATTTATTTTTCATTTATTTATTTATTTACTTATTTATTTATTTAATTTTTACTTATTTATTTATCTACTTATTAACTTATTCACTTATTTACTTATATACTTATTTACTAATTTACTTATTAACTTATTTACTTATTTATTTACTTATTTATTTACTTATTTATTTATTTACTTTTTTACTTATTTATTTATTTACTTATTTACTTATTTATTTATTTACTTATTTACTTGATTACTTATTTAGTTATTTACTCATTTACTTATGTTTTGATTTTTTTTTTTATGTACTTATTTATTTATTTAATTGTTTGTTTATTTATTAATTTATTATTTATGTATTTACTTAAGTACTTATTTACTTATTTGTTTATATATTTATTTATTTATTTATATTCGGTATACAGACAGGATACAGTCATCCCATACTATAATTATTACAATACACAAAAATACTGGACCGTAGCTCATAAATAGTATACACCACATGTTTGGTAACTGCTAATGTATGCTACTAGAACATTAAATCTTATACGAGCTAAAAACGAAATTTACACAAAAGGAACTAAACATTAAACTGAATAAACTTTAAATTGTTGCATTTCGTTCTTACGGCGAGAACACTTCTGCATTAAGAGTGTTGGATATGGCTTTTTTATAATGAGAGAAGTAACTATCGAAAATATCTATGTCTTTGCCACTGCGGGACAGCTCGTTGTACGTACGGCACATTCTGGCTATTGGATTGTAATACGACGTGTTATTCCTGTAAACCTGTATGTCAAATATGTTGGGATTGCGAGATCTATGACGAATATTAACGTTAAGAGCCGAGAGAAGACCTGGAGTATCGACTGTAGAGTGGAAAATTTTATGAAGATACAGAAGGTCGTATCTTTTTCGTCGAGTTTTAAGGGGCAACACGTCGAATTTAGTTAGTCGCTCGTAAGGGAGCGACAGTAGTGGTATTTACGGGATAAATATCGCAGCAATATAAGCACGTGACCGCCAGATCGCGGCTAGCGACAAGTGTGTGTCTTTTTAATCTATAGCATTGAGGTTTTTGCGCACTACAACGTATCATACCAATACATACATTTACAAAATTCTCTAAATAAAAACCTCTACAACAAACTTCACAAAATCCTGTCCATACATCACCTAAACACATTTACAGTTAAACACATACTTTCAGAAGGGTTGCCTACATTCTATACAATAAATATAAAACACACACACACACTGAGTACCTTTATGACTGGATTTTTTAAATGTATAATAATCAACTCGATTGTTGTTCTAATTATTTCTTAAGTTTGGATGTGTTTAGTGTAAGTTCGATTAAAAATATTACAAACCAAGAGATGGGGCCTGCCTAAAGGCTTGAAATACAAGTATTAAACCTAGTACATCAGCTTCCACAAACTTTGGTTGCAGTAAGTGCTACTTATAACTTATTTACTAATTTACTAATTCACTTACTTACTTATTTCCTTATTAACTAATTTAATTATTTACTTATTAACTTATTTACTCATTTTCTTATTTACTAATTTACTAATTTACTTTTATACTTATTAACTTATTTACTTATTAATTTATTTACTTATTTACCTTTTTACTTATTTTATTATTTACTTATTTACTTATTAACTTATTTAATAATTAACTTATTTACTTATTTACTTATTTACTAATTTACTTATTAACTTATTTACTTATTTATTCATTTACTTATTCACTTATTTATTTATTTATATATTTAATAATTTATTTTTCATTTATTTATTTATTTACTTATTTATTTATTTAATTTTTACTTATTTATTTATCTACTTATTAACTTATTCACTTATTTACTTATTTACTAGATTACTTTTTTAGTTATTTACTCATTTACTTATTTACTTATGTTTTGATTTATTTTTTTATTTACTTATTTATTTATTTATTTATTTGTTTATTTATTTATTTATTTATTATTAATGTATTTACTAAATTACTTTTTTACTTATTTGTTTATATATTTATTTATTTATTTATTTTCGGTAAACAGACAGGATACAGTCATCCCATACTATAATTATTACAATACACAAAAAAGACTGGACCGTAGCTCATAAATAGTATACACCACATGTTTGGTAACTGCTAATGTATGCTACTAGAACATTAAATCTTATACGAGTTAAAAACGAAATTTACACAAAAGGAACAAAACATTAAACTGAATTAACTTAAAATTGTTGCATTTCGTTGTTACGGTGAGAACACTTCTGCATTAAGAGTGTTGGATATGGCTTTTTTATAATGAGAGAAGTTACTATCGTAAATATCTATGTCTTTGCCACTGCGGGACAGCTCGTTGTATGTACGGCACATTCTGGCTATTGGATTGTAATACGAAGTGTTATTCCTGTAAACCTGTATGTCAAATATGTTGGGATTGCGAGATCTATGACGAATATTAACGTTAAGAGCCGAGAGAAGACCTGGAGTATCGACTGTAGAGTGGAAAATCGAGTTTTAAGGGGCAAGACGTCGAATTTAGTTAGTCGCTCGTAAGGGAGCGACAGTAGTGGTATTTACGGGATAAATATCGCAGCAATATAAGCACGTGACCGCCAGATCGCGGCTAGCGACAAGTGTGTGTCTTTTTAATCTATAGCATTGAGGTTTTTGCGCACTACAACGTATCATACCAATACATACATTTACAAAATTCTCTAAATAAAAACCTCTACAACAAACTTCACAAAATCCTGTCCATACATCACCTAAACACATTTACAGTTAAACACATACTTTCAGAAGGGTTGCCTACATTCTATACAATAAATATAAAACACACACAAACACTGAGTACCTTCATGACTGGAATTTTTAAATGTATAATAATCAACTCGATTGTTGTTCTAATTATTTCTTAACTTTATAATTTAATTTAAAAAAAATTCTTATGTTAATAATTTCAGCGTTTTCACCTACTTTGGACACTGAATATTTGTCGTTTTGAAGCTCAGTTCGAAATGTTTTAGTTTGTCGTTTCTGTTCAAATCGATCATCTTTTAGCATACTTTTCGATCATATAAGCTCACCGAATTGGTTCTGCGCACGCTCCGCTGTTGAAGTAGGTACTCTTTTGCGATATTTTAAAAGATACATCCCATACAATGTTAGTCGATTTTTACACTTTTTCGGTCACCGTGAAATATTTTGTCTTGATATTAACCGACTTTATATTGACCGTCGCGTCGAAGCCGTTGCTCAGACACCTCGTTTGTGTAGATCGGACTTGTTGCAGTTCCAAAACATCGCAATATGGATTCTGTTTGCATTAATTTTAGCGTTTTCACCTACTTTAGACACTGAATATTTGTCGTTTTAATGCTCAGTTTGAAATGTTTTAGTTGGTTGTTTCTGTTAAAATTGATCATCTTTTAGCATACTGTTCGATCATATTAGCTCACCGGAGTGGTTCTGCGCACGATCCGCTATTCTTGTAGGTACTCTTTTGCGATATTTTAAAAGATACATGCCATACAATGTTAGTCGAATTTTACACTTTTTCGGTCACCGTGAAATGTTTTGTCTTGATATTAACCGACTTTATATTGACCGTCGCGTCGAAGCCGTTGCGAAGAAATCTCTTTTGTGTAGATTGGACCTGTTGCACTTCAAAAACATCGCAATATGGATTCTGTTTGTGTTAATATTCATTGAAATTAAGTTTAAGATACTAGCGCCATCTACTGTACTTATAATCTGTGCTCTGCATCTATGATGTTCTCTGTGTTTTTATAAGAAAAATAAAATAGTCTATGCTAACCTTTTTCCGCGTTTTAATAATAGGTTATGGGCTAACGTTTTTTAATTCGCGAGAAAGTTGTTTAATCTCGTTTTTTTTCTTCATTTCGTGAACAATCAATCTAAAACTATTTTTATACCAATTTGCAATAGTTGTCAAGTGATAACAAACAGTACTTTCATAACTATCGGCTTCATAATGGCGGGCAGTTACAAACTAAATGTGCCGAAACTTAAAGGCAGAGAAAACTACGACGAGTGGGCATTTGCGGTGGAAAATTTCCTTATACTAGACGGTGTGGACATCAATGCAGAAATTAAGGAAGAAGATGCGGCATCAACAGACCTAAAGAAAGCAAAAGCAAAGCTCATCATGACCATCGACAGCTCATTGTATGTTCATATAAAGAACGAAAATACGGTAAAGGAAGTATGGAACCGGCTTAAAACGCTCTTTGATGACTCTGGCTTCACACGCAGAATCGGGTTACTTCGTCAGCTTATATCTATAAGATTGGAAGACAGTGATACTATGACTGCATATGTAACTCAGATGGTCGATACGGCGCAAAAACTGAAAGGAACAGGGTTTGAAATCACGGACGAGTGGGTTGGTTCATTATTATTAGCAGGGTTGAGTGAAAAATTTGCACCAATGATAATGGCCATTGAACATTCCGGCATGAAAATAAGTACCGACGCCATTAAAGCAAAATTACTTGATATGGAATCAAGTACGGTTGGTAGTACTGACAGCGCTTTCTTATCAAAAGGTTGGCAACAGCGTTACAAAAAGCGTGATGTCAATCTGTCAAAAGCACAAACGTCAAATCAGAAAACCAAGAGAATTATTCGGTGCTATCGTTGTAAACAACAAGGACATTTTATGAATAAATGCCCCCAGAACAGTCATGAAAAGACGGAAAACGCATTTAGTGCTATATTCTTAAATCCACAAAATCGATTTCATGAATGCGACTGGTATATTGACTCGGGAGCAAGTTCACATATGGTTGTTGACAAAAGTCGCCTGGAGAATGTTACACCTAACCACGAAGTGAAGAATATAGTAGTCGCAAACAGGGAAACAATACCCGTGCTTTGCGCAGGAAATACGAGAATAACGACAGTGGTTGATGACTCAGAATTTGATATTCCCGTGAAGAACGTGCTGTGTATACCTAACCTTACCACCAATTTACTATCAGTTAGTCAGCTGATTCAAAACGGAAACAATGTTAGTTTTGAAGAAGATGTTTGCTACATACGCAATCGACAGAACACACTGGTTGGTAAAGCAGAATTGGTGAACGGAGTTTATAGGTTATGCGTCAAGTCACAGATGATGTTTGCTGGATCTGCAACAGCTGAGACTAGTGAGATGTGGCATAGAAGATTAGGGCATATCAATAGTCAAGACCTTAATATCATGAAGAATGGTGTAGTAGAAGGTATAAGCTACCCGGACAGAGCAGTGATTGACAAATCCAAGTGTATAACTTGTTGTGAAGGCAAGCAAGCGAGATTGCCATTTACTCACAAGGGTACCAGGAGTGAAGCTGTGCTTGAGGTGGTTCACGCTGATGTTTGTGGGCCCATGGAGCAAGTCTCAATTGGATCATCACGGTATTTTTTGCTCTTTGTCGATGACTTTAGTCGAATGGCGTTTGTTTATTTCCTAAAGGCTAAAAATGAAGTCTGCAAATACTTTAAGGAATTTAAAGCATTAGTTGAAAGACAAACAGGCCAGAAATTGAAAACCTTAAGAACTGATAATGGAGGTGAATTTTGCTCTTCAGAAATGAATAGTTTTTTGCAAAAAGAAGGAATCGCACATCAGAAAACTAATCCCTACACACCGGAACAGAATGGGATGTGCGAACGCCTGAACCGAACAGTAGTGGAAAGAGCTCGGTGCTTATTATTTGATGCAGACATGCCAAAAAGGTTCTGGGCGGAAGCAGTGAATACTGCCATATATCTTCGCAACAGGACTGTTGCATCTGGCCTGGCAAAAACACCTTATGAGCTCTGGACAGGCAGAAAGCCAGATGTAAGCCACGTTGGAGTTTTTGGCAGCACAGCAATGACTCATATCCCCAAAATAAAAACTGCAAAATGGGACAAGAAATCTGTCAAACATATTCTTGTGGGGTATGACAGTAATGTGAAGGGCTATAGGCTCTATAATCCAATTACGAACAAAGTCACCACGAGTCGTGATGTTATCATAATGGAGCATGCTCAGAGGAATTCCAACACAGTTCGAGTTGTGCCAGAAGACAAAGATGAGAAAGAAGAAAGGAATACCACTTGGATTGAAAGCATCAACTCAACTGATGATACTACAAGTCCTGAGGAATTCTATAATTTGCTAGAGAATGATCCTTGTGAAGCTACTCAGAACACTACTCAGAGTGAGAAACGACAAAGAAGGCAACCGGACAGATATGGTTTTTTGCCAAATAAAATTATGTGTGTAGAGAGTGCTGGTGATGAAAATCTCACATACGAGGATGTCATGAGTGGAGTAGAACAAAAAGAGTGGTGTAATGCTATGGAGGAGGAACTCCAGTCTTTTAGTGAGTGTAATGCGTGGGAAGTAGTGGAAAAACCAGGCAATTGTACTGTAGTGCAGTGTAAATGGGTGTACAAGAAAAAACTTAATAGTGACAATACAATACGATATAGAGCACGTTTGGTGGCAAAGGGTTTTACGCAAAAAGAAGGTGTGGACTTCAAGGAAACTTTTTCGCCCGTTCTCAGGTACTCTGTATGAAAATTACTATTTGCTCTGAGTGTAAAGTTAAATATGAATGTCACTCATTATGATGTAACCACTGCATTTCTAAATGGGGATTTAGAAGAGTCTGTATACATGCAGCCGCCTCCAAACCTGGCCCTTAATTGTAAAATTTTCAAGCTAAAAAAGGTAATCTACGGACTAAAACAGTCTGTCAGAGCATGGTACAGGAAGGTGGATGAATGTTTGCAGAACTTAGAGTACCAAAAATCTCCACATGAACCATGTCTTTTTGTAAAGAGGTCAAGTGAAGATAAAATTACTTACATAGCATTGTTTGTTGATGATTTTTTTGTTTTTTCAACTAGTCCATCAGAAGTAAATCATGTAAAAAGTCAGTTATGTTCCAGATTTAAATTGAAAGATTTAGGCCAAGTTAGAAAATGTTTAGGAATGAGAGTAAAGGTCCATAAAGATCAATTGTTCTTAGATCAAGAAGAGTACATTGACATCTTGTTAGCTAAATTTGGCCTAGAAAATTGTAATGAAACTATTACTACTCCAATGGAAATTAATTTAAAATTAGAGAAAAGTGAACATAAAAACACAAAATATCCCTATCAGCAATTAATTGGTAGCCTCATGTACCTATCAATACTTACCAGACCTGATATTTCATACAGTATAAGCTATTTGAGTCAGTTCAATAATTGTTTTAGTAAAATGCATTGGCAGCATGCCAAAAGAGTGTTACAATATTTAAAGGCCACCAAGTCTTACCGTTTAACATTTACTAAAGATGAATTAGATATAGTTTGCTATGTAGATGCAGATTGGGCCTCAAATACAATTGACAGACGGTCTTATACCGGCTTTTGCTTCAAGTTGTCAGGAGCTGTAATATCTCATGAGTGCAGAAAACAACAAACTGTAGCACTGTCCAGCACTGAAGCTGAATATATGGGAATCTGTGAAGCTAGCAAAGAGGCAATTTTTCTTAAAAATTTGTTATCTTATCTTACAGGAAAAGACACTGGCCCTATCATTTTGTACAATGACAACCAAAGTGCTAAAAAGCTTACTGAAAATTGTATCTTGTATAAAAGAAGTAAACATATCGATGTCCGTTTTCATTTTATTAGGGAAGCTGTATCTAATGGTTTGGTAAAAATTGTTTATTTACATACCTCATGCATGCCTGCAGACATCCTAACAAAAAGTTTGTCTAGTGTTAAACATCATAAGTATATGTCTGAATTAGGCCTTTATAATAATTAGTTTATTTCAATGAGTGGTGGTGTTAATATTCATTGAAATTAAGTTTAAGATACTAGCGCCATCTACTGTACTTATAATCTGTGCTCTGCATCTATGATGTTCTCTGTGTTTTTATAAGAAAAATAAAATAGTCTATGCTAACCTTTTTCCGCGTTTTAATAATAGTTTGCAATAATTTCAGCGTTTTCACCTACTTTAGACACTGAATATTTGTCGTTTTAAAGCTCAGTTTCAAATGTTTTAGTTTGTCGTTTCTGTTCAAATCGATAATCTTTCAGCATATTTGTCGATAAAATTAGCTCACCGGAGTGTTTGTGCGCACGCTGCGCTGTTGAAGTAGGTACTCTTTTGCGATATTTTAAAAGATTCATCCCATACAAAGTTAGTCGAATTTTACACTTTTTCGGTCACCGTGAAATATTTTGTCTTGATATTAACCGACTTTATATTGACCGTCGCGTCGAAGCCGTTGCGTAGAAATTTCGTTTGTGTAGATCGAATCTGTTGCACTTCAAAAACATCGCAATTTGGATTCTGTTTGCAATAATTTAAGCGTTTTCACCTACTTTAGACACTGAATATTTGTCGTTTTAAAGCTCAGTTTGAAATATTTTAGTTTGTCGTTTCTGTTCCAATCGATCATCTCTTAGCATACTTTTCGATCATGTTAGCTAACCAGAGTGTTTGTGCGCACGCTCCGCTGTTCTAGTAGATACTCCTTTGCGATATTTTAAAAGATACATCTCATACAAAGTGAGTCGAATTTTACACTTTTTCGGTCACCGTGAAATATTTTGTCTTGATATTAACCGACTTTATATTGACCGTCGCGTCGAGGCCGTTGCGTAGACACCTTGATTGTGTAGATCGGACCTGTTGCACTTTAAAACATCGCAATATGGATTCTGTTTGCAATAATTTTTGCGTTTTCACCTACTTAAGTCACTGAATATTTGTCGTTTTAAAGCTCAGTTTAAAATGTTTTAGTTTGTCGTTTCCGTTCATATCGATCATCTTTTAGCATACTTTTCAATCATATTAGCTCACCAGAGTGTTTTTGCGCACGCTCCGCTGTTAAAATAGATACTCTCTCCGTAATTTAAAAAGATACATGCCATACAATGTTAGTCGAATTTTACATGTTTTCGATATTTTGTATTGATATTAACCGACTTTATATTGACAGTCGCGTCGATATCGTCGCGGTGGCACTTCGTTTGTGTAGATCGGACCTGTTGCATTTCAAAAACATCGCAATATGGATTCTGTTTGCAATAATTTTAGCGTTTTCACCTACTTTAGACACTGAATATTTGTCGTTTTAAT
Organism: Pyrausta purpuralis; assembly: GCA_963924145.1. Lineage (NCBI taxonomy): Eukaryota > Metazoa > Arthropoda > Insecta > Lepidoptera > Crambidae > Pyrausta > Pyrausta purpuralis. The sequence goes on along the minus strand of OZ001668.1, from coordinate 10,956,145 downwards.
GCTCAGTTTGAAATGATTTAGTTTGTCGTTTCTCAAATCGATTATCTTTTAGCATACTTGTCGATCAAATTAGCTCAGCGAAGTGTTTGTGCGCACGCTCTGCTGTTGATATAAGAACTCCCCTGCGTTATTTTAAAAGATACATGCCATACAAAGTTAGTCGAATTTTACACTTTTTCGGTCACCGTGAAATATTTTGTCTTGGTATTAACCGATTTTATATTGACCGTCGCATCGAACCCGTTACGTAGACACCTAGTTTGTGTAGATCGGACTTGTTGCATTTCAAAAACATCGCAATATGGATTCTGTTTGCAATAATTTTAGCGTTTTTAGGGTTCCGTACCTCAATAGGAACAAAACGGAACCCTTATAGGATCACTTTGTTGTCCGTCTATCCGCCCGTCCGTCCGTCTGTCAAGACCCTTTTTCTCAAGAACGCGTTAAGGTATGAAGCTGAAATTTAATTATCAATTACTCAAGTCTACTGTGCCTTGAAGCTGTGAAAAAATCAGTTTTAATACAGCCGTTTATGCCGCAAATTTTCGACACTTGCAAGGGAATCAAAACCTACAGGGTGCTTCCCGTAAACTCAGAATCTTGAAATTTAGTACGAAGCAACGTCTTATAGCATAGATAAAGGAAAAATTATGAAAACCATAAATTTTTAGTTACATCACATAATATATATTTTTTAATAATTTTAAACTTACTTCCCATTTCCTCATAAACGCGTAGAGTTATTAAATTGAAATTCATACCAAATACTTAGGCCTATAATAACTTTAAGCTGTAACAAAATCAAACTTCTATGTCAACGCAATCAAAAGAAACAGCAATTTAAGCTTCATATTTTGAAACTCGCAAGTACTCGCAAGGGAATCAAAACCTAAAGGGTACTTCCAGTCGACCTAGAATCTTGAAATTTGGCATGAAGCAACGTTTTATAGCACACATAAAGCATAATTCCGAAAACCTTAAGTTTTTAGTTACATTACAAAATATATATTTTTTAATAAATATAAACTTATTCCTTTTTTCCTCATGAACGCTTTGAGCTATCAAGTTGAAATTCATATCAAATACTTAGATCTAATTGCCTTTAACCCGTAAAAAAAAAACTAAGTCAACGCAAAAACGCAAAACGCAAAAGTACAACCATTGATACCGCATATTTTGAAACTCGCAACCACACGCAAGGGAATTAAAACCTAAAGACCACTTCCCGTTGACATAGAATCTCGAAATTTGGTGAAAAGCAAAAGATAACAGCACAAGTAACAGAAAAATTCCGAAAAGCTTAAAATTTTAAGTAGTTATACCACCAAAAAAATTCTGATTGTAAACATAATTGTAGTTACAGCAATGACCGCGAGTTATAATTATGCTATGTATGGGGAGGGCAACATTTTTCAATGATATGTGTTAATATAAAATAAAGGATTACTTAAACGATAAAGAGATCTTTGTCTTAAATTTATGCTCCTCCATCTTTCACCATTGTAATGTTATGAATTTCATTTTGCAATAAAAATACCATAGTTATGACTCGATTGTCGTAATGAACGAACTTTGTAAACCTTGCAGGTTTGTACGAAACCCTTGGTGCGCGAGTCCGACTCGCACTTGGCCGGTTTTTTACCTACTGTAGACACTGAATATTTGTCGTTTTAAAGCTCAGTTTCAAATGTTTTAGTTTGTCGTTTCTGTTCAAATTGATCATTTTTAGCATACTTTTCGATCATATTAGCTCACCGAAGTGGTTCTGCGCACGCTCCGCTGTTAAAGTAGGTACTCTTTTGCGATATTTTAAAATATACATCCCATACAAAGTTAGTCGAATTTTACACTTTTTCGGTCACCGTGAAATATTTTGTCTTGATATTAACCGACTTTATATTGACCGTCGCATCGAGCCCGTTGCGTAGACACCTCGTTTGTGTAGATCGGACTAGTTGCACTTCCAAAACATCGCAATATGGATTCTGTTTGCAATAATTTTAGCGTTTTCACCTACTTTAGACACTGAATATTTGTCGTTTTAATGCTTAGTTTGAAATGTTTTAGTTGGTCGTTTCTGTTCAAATTGATCATCTTTTAGCATACTTTTCGATCGCATTAGCTCACCGAAGTAGTTCTGCGCACGATCCGCTGTTAAAATAGGTACTCTTTTGCGATATTTTAAAAGATACATCCCATACAAAGTTAGTCGAATTTTACACTTTTTCGGTCAACGTGAAATATTTTGTCTTGATATTAACCGACTTTATATTGACCGTCGCGTCGAAGCCGTTGCGTAGAAATCTCGTTTCTGTAGATCGGACCTGTTGCACTTCAAAAACATCGCAATAGGGATTCTGTTTGCAATAATTTTAGCGTTTTCACCTACTTTAGACACTGAATATTTGTCGTTTTAAAGCTCAGTTTGAAATATTTTAGTTTGTCGTTTCCGTTCATATTGATAATCTTTTAGCATACTTTTCAATCATATTAGCTCACCGGAGTGTTTTTGCGCAGGCTCCGCTGTTGAAGTAGGTACTTTTTTGCGATATTTTAAAAGATACATCCCATACAAAGTTAGTCAAATTTTACACTTTTTCGGTCACCGTGAAATACTTTGTCTTGATATTAACCGACTTTATATTGAGCGTCGCGTCGAGGCCGTTGCGTAGACACCTTGATTGTGTAGATCGGACCTGTTGCACTTTAAAACATCGCAATATGGATTCTGTTTGCAATAATTTTAGCGTTTTCACCTACTTTAGACACTGAATATTTGTCGTTTTAAAGCTCAGTTTGAAATATTTTAGTTTGTCGTTTCTGTTCCAATCAATCATCTTTTAGCATACTTTTCGATCATATTAGTATAATATATCGTCTGTCTGTATGTATGTAACAATAATTTTAGCGTTTTGACCTACTTTAAACACTGAATATTTGTCGTTTTAAAGCTCAGTTTGAAATATTTTAGTTTGTCGTTCCGGTTCAAATCGATCATCTTTTAGCATACTTTTCGATCATATTAGCTCACCGAAATGGTTCTACGCACGATCCGCTCTTCTAGTAGAAACTCTCCTGCATTATTTTAAAAGATACATCCCATACAATGTTAGTCATATTTTACACTTTTTCGGTCACCGTGAAATATTTTGTCTTGATATTAACCGACTTTATATTGAACGTCGCATCGAGCCCGTTGCGTAGACACCTCGTTTGTGTAGATCGGACCTGTTGCACTTCAAAAACATCGCAATATGGATTCTGTTTGCAATAATTTTAGCGTTTTAACCTACTTTAAACACTGAATATTTGTCATTTTGAAGCTCAGTTTGAAATGTTTTAGTTTGTCGTTTCTGTTCAAATCGATTATCTTTTAGCATACTTTTTGATCATATTAGCTCACTGAAGTGATTCTGCGCACGCTCCGCTGTTAAAGTAGGTACTTTTTTTCGATATTTTAAAAGATACATCCCATACAATGTTTGTCGAATTTTACACTTTTTCGGTCACCGTGAAATATTTTGTTTTGATATTAACCGACTTTTGTTGTCAACTGTCGACTGTCGTTTTAATGCTCAGTTTGAAATGTTTTAGTTTGTCGTTTCTGTTCAAATCGATCATCTTTTAGCATACTTGTCGATCATATTAGCTCACTGATGTGGTTTTGCGCACGCCCTGCTGTTAAAGTAGGTTTTCTTTTGCGATATTTTAAAAGATACATGCCATACAAGGTTAGTCGAATTTTACACTTTTTCGGTAACCGTGAAATATTTTGTCTTGATATTAACCGACTTTATATTGACCGTCGCATCGAGCCCGTTGCGTAGACACCTCGTCTGTGTAGATCGGACCTGTTGCACTTCAGAAACATCGCAATATGGTTTCTGTTTGCAATAAATTTAGCGTTTTCACCTACTTTAGACACTGAATATTTGTCGTTTTAAAGCTCAGTTTGAAATGTTTTAGTTTGTCGTTTCTGTTCAAATCGATCATTTTTTAGCCTATTTTTCGATCATATTAGCTCACCGAAGTGGTTCTGCGCACGCTCAGCTGTTAGAGAAGGTACTTTTTGCGATATTTTAAAAGATACATCCCATACAAAGTGAGTCGAATTTTCACTTTTTCGGTCACCGTGAAATATTTTGTCTTGATATAAACCGACTTTATATTGACCGTCGCGTTGAGGCCATTGCGTAGACACCTCGTTTGTGTAGATCGGATCTGTTGCATTTAAAAAAACATTGCAATATGGATTCTGTTTGCAATAATTTAAGCGTTTTCACCTACTTTAGACACTGAAAATTTGTCGTTTTAAAGCTCAGTTTGAAATGTTTAAGGTTGTCGTTTCTGTTCAAATTGATTATCTTTTAGCATATTTTTTGATCACATTAGCTCACTGAAGTGGTTTTGCACACGCTACGCTGTTGAAATAGGTACTTTTTTGCGACATTTTAAAAGATACATCCCATTTAAAGTTAGTCGAATTTTACACTTTTTCGGTCACCGTGAAATATTTTGTCTTGATATTAACCGACTTTATATTGACCGTCGCGTCGAGGCCGTTGCGTAGACACCTCGTCTGTGTAGATCGGACCTGTTGCACTTCAAACACATCGCAATATGGATTCTGTTTGCAATAATTCTAGCGCTTTCACCTACTTTAGACACTGAATATTTGTCGTTTTGAAGCTCAGTTTGAAATGTTTAATTTATCGTTTCTGTTCAAATCGATCATCGTTTAACATATTTTTCGATAATATTAGCTCCTCGGAGTGTTTGTGCGCACGCTTCGCTGTTCTAGAAGGTACTCTTTTGCGATAGTTTAAAAGATACATCCCATAAAATGTGAGTCGAATTATACACTTTTTCGGTCACCGTGAAATATTTTGTCTTGATATTAACCGACTTTATATTGACCTTAGCATCGAGCCCGTTGCGTAGACACCTCGTTTGTGTAGATTGGACCTGTTGCACTTTAAAAAACATCGCAATATGAATTCTGTTTGGAATAATTTTAGCGTTTTCACCTACTTTAGACACTGAATATTTGTCGTTTTTAAGCTTAGTTTGAAATGTTTTAGTTTGTCGTGTCTGTTCAAATCGATTATCTTTTAGCATACTTTTCGATCGTATTAGCTCACCGAAGTGGTTCTGCTTACGTTTTACTGTCCTAGTAGGTACTCTTTTGCGATATTTTACAAGATACATCCCATACAAGGTTAGTCGAATTTTACACTTTTTCGGTCACCGTGAAATATTTTGTCTTGATATTAACCGACTTTATATTGACCATCGCGTGTAGCCCGTTGCGAAGACACCTTGGTTGTGTCGATCGGACCTGTTGCACTTCAAAAACATCGCAATTTTGGATTCTGTTTGCAATAATTTTAGCGTTTTCACCTACTTTAGACACTGAATATTTGTCGTTTTGAAGCTCAGTTTGAAATGTTTTAGTTTGTCGTTTCTGTTCAAATCGATCATCTTTAAGCATACTTTTCGATCATATTAACTCACTGATGTGGTTCTGCGCACGCTCCGCTGTTAAAGTAGGTACTCTTTTGCGATAATTTAAAAGATACATGCCATACAAAGTTAGTCGAATTTTACACTCTTTCGGTAACCGTGAAATATTTTGTCTTGATATTAACCGACTTTATATTGACCGTCGCATCGAGCCCGTTGCGTAGACAACTCGTCTGTGTAGATCGGACCTGTTGCACTTCAAACACATCGCAATATGGATTCTGTTTGCAATAATTCTAGCGCTTTCACCTACTTTAGACACTGAATATTTGTCGTTTTGAAGCTCAGTTTGAAATGTTTAATTTATCGTTTCTGTTCAAATCGATCATCGTTTAACATATTTTTCGATAATATTAACTCGTCGGAGTGTTTGTGCGCACGCTTCGCTGTTCTAGAAGGTACTCTTTTGCGATAGTTTAAAAGAAACATCCCATAAAATGTGAGTCGAATTTTCACTTTTTCGGTCACCGTGAAATATTTTGTCTTGATATAAACCGACTTTATATTGACCGTCGCGTTGAGGCCATTGCGTAGACACCTCGTTTGTGTAGATCGGATCTGTTGCATTTAAAAAACATTGCAATATGGATTCTGTTTGCAATAATTTAAGCGTTTTCACCTACTTTAGACACTGAAAATTTGTCGTTTTAAAGCTCAGTTTGAAATGTTTAAGGTTGTCGTTTCTGTTCAAATTGATTATCTTTTAGCATATTTTTTGATCACATTAGCTCACTGAAGTGGTTTTGCACACGCTCCGCTGTTGAAATAGGTACTTTTTTGCGACATTTATAAAGATACATCCCATTTAAAGTTAGTCGAATTTTACACTTTTTCGGTCACCGTGAAATATTTTGTCTTGATATTAACCGACTTTATATTGACCGTCGCGTCGAGGCCGTTGCGTAGACACCTCGTCTGTGTAGATCGGACCTGTTGCACTTCAAACACATCGCAATATGGATTCTGTTTGCAATAATTCTAGCGCTTTCACCTACTTTAGACACTGAATATTTGTCGTTTTGAAGCTCAGTTTGAAATGTTTAATTTATCGTTTCTGTTCAAATCGATCATCGTTTAACATATTTTTCGATAATATTAGCTCCTCGGAGTGTTTGTGCGCACGCTTCGCTGTTCTAGAAGGTACTCTTTTGCGATAGTTTAAAAGATACATCCCATAAAATGTGAGTCGAATTTTACACTTTTTCAGTCACCGTGAAATATTTTGTCTTGATATTAACCGACTTTATATTGACTTTAGCATCGAGCCCGTTGCGTAGACACCTCGTTTGTGTAGATTGGACCTGTTGCACTTTAAAAAACATCGCAATATGAATTCTGTTTGTATTAATTATAGCGTTTTCACCAACTTTAGACACTGAATATTTGTCGTTTTTAAGCTTAGTTTGAAATGTTTTAGTTTGTCGTGTCTGTTCAAATCGATTATCTTTTAGCATACTTTTCGATCGTATTAGCTCACCGAAGTGGTTCTGCTTACGTTTTACTGTTCTAGTAGGTACTCTTTTGCGATATTTTACAAGATACATCCCATACAAAGTTAGTCAAATTTTACACTTTTTCGGTCACCGTGAAATATTTTGTCTTGATATTAACCGACTTTATATTGACCGTCGCATCGAGCCCGTTGCGTAGACACCTCGTCTGTGTAGATCGGACCTGTTTCACTTCTAAAACATCGCAATATGGATTCTGTTTGCAATAATTTTAGCGTTTTCACCTACTTTAGACACTGAATATTTGTCGTTTTAAAGCTCAGTTAGAAATATTTTAGGTTGTGGTTTCTGTTCCAATCGATCATCTTTTAGCATACTTTTCGATCATGTTAGCTAACCAGAGTGTTTGTGCGCACGCTCCGCTGTTGAAATAGGTACTTTTTTTGCGATATTTTAAAACATACATCCCATACAAAGTTAGTCGAATTTTACACTTTTTCGGTCACCGTGAAATATTTTGTCTTGATATTAACCGACTTTATATTGACCGTCGCATCGAGCCCGTTGCGTAGACACCTCGTCTGTGTAGATCGGACCTGTTTCACTTCTAAAACATCGCAATATGGATTCTGTTTGCAATAATTTTAGCGTTTTCACCTACTTTAGACACTGAATATTTGTCGTTTTAAAGCTCAGTTTGAAATGTTTAAGGTTGTCGTTTCTGTTCCAATCGATCATCTTTTAGCATACTTTTCGATCATGTTAGCTAACCAGAGTGTTTGTGCGCACGCTCCGCTGTTGAAATAGGTACTTTTTTTGCGATATTTTAAAACATACATCCCATACAAAGTTAGTCGAATTTTACACTTTTTCGGTCACCGTGAAATATTTTGTCTTTGCATAGCATTGTTTGTTGATGATTTTTTTGTTTTTTCAACTAGTCCATCAGAAGTAAATCATGTAAAAAGTCAGTTATGTTCCAGATTTAAATTGAAAGATTTAGGCCAAGTTAGAAAATGTTTAGGAATGAGAGTAAAGGTCCATAAAGATCAATTGTTCTTAGATCAAGAAGAGTACATTGACATCTTGTTAGCTAAATTTGGCCTAGAAAATTGTAATGAAACTATTACTACTCCAATGGAAATTAATTTAAAATTAGAGAAAAGTGAACATAAAAACACAAAATATCCCTATCAGCAATTAATTGGTAGCCTCATGTACCTATCAATACTTACCAGACCTGATATTTCATACAGTATAAGCTATTTGAGTCAGTTCAATAATTGTTTTAGTAAAATGCATTGGCAGCATGCCAAAAGAGTGTTACAATATTTAAAGGCCACCAAGTCTTACCGTTTAACATTTACTAAAGATGAATTAGATATAGTTTGCTATGTAGATGCAGATTGGGCCTCAAATACAATTGACAGACGGTCTTATACCGGCTTTTGCTTCAAGTTGTCAGGAGCTGTAATATCTCATGAGTGCAGAAAACAACAAACTGTAGCACTGTCCAGCACTGAAGCTGAATATATGGGAATCTGTGAAGCTAGCAAAGAGGCAATTTTTCTTAAAAATTTGTTATCTTATCTTACAGGAAAAGACACTGGCCCTATCATTTTGTACAATGACAACCAAAGTGCTAAAAAGCTTACTGAAAATTGTATCTTGTATAAAAGAAGTAAACATATCGATGTCCGTTTTCATTTTATTAGGGAAGCTGTATCTAATGGTTTGGTAAAAATTGTTTATTTACATACCTCATGCATGCCTGCAGACATCCTAACAAAAAGTTTGTCTAGTGTTAAACATCATAAGTATATGTCTGAATTAGGCCTTTATAATAATTAGTTTATTTCAATGAGTGGTGGTGTTAATATTCATTGAAATTAAGTTTAAGATACTAGCGCCATCTACTGTACTTATAATCTGTGCTCTGCATCTATGATGTTCTCTGTGTTTTTATAAGAAAAATAAAATAGTCTATGCTAACCTTTTTCCGCGTTTTAATAATAGTTTGCAATAATTTCAGCGTTTTCACCTACTTTAGACACTGAATATTTGTCGTTTTAAAGCTCAGTTTCAAATGTTTTAGTTTGTCGTTTCTGTTCAAATCGATAATCTTTCAGCATATTTGTCGATAAAATTAGCTCACCGGAGTGTTTGTGCGCACGCTGCGCTGTTGAAGTAGGTACTCTTTTGCGATATTTTAAAAGATTCATCCCATACAAAGTTAGTCGAATTTTACACTTTTTCGGTCACCGTGAAATATTTTGTCTTGATATTAACCGACTTTATATTGACCGTCGCGTCGAAGCCGTTGCGTAGAAATTTCGTTTGTGTAGATCGAATCTGTTGCACTTCAAAAACATCGCAATTTGGATTCTGTTTGCAATAATTTAAGCGTTTTCACCTACTTTAGACACTGAATATTTGTCGTTTTAAAGCTCAGTTTGAAATATTTTAGTTTGTCGTTTCTGTTCCAATCGATCATCTCTTAGCATACTTTTCGATCATGTTAGCTAACCAGAGTGTTTGTGCGCACGCTCCGCTGTTCTAGTAGATACTCCTTTGCGATATTTTAAAAGATACATCTCATACAAAGTGAGTCGAATTTTACACTTTTTCGGTCACCGTGAAATATTTTGTCTTGATATTAACCGACTTTATATTGACCGTCGCGTCGAGGCCGTTGCGTAGACACCTTGATTGTGTAGATCGGACCTGTTGCACTTTAAAACATCGCAATATGGATTCTGTTTGCAATAATTTTTGCGTTTTCACCTACTTAAGTCACTGAATATTTGTCGTTTTAAAGCTCAGTTTAAAATGTTTTAGTTTGTCGTTTCCGTTCATATCGATCATCTTTTAGCATACTTTTCAATCATATTAGCTCACCAGAGTGTTTTTGCGCACGCTCCGCTGTTAAAATAGATACTCTCTCCGTAATTTAAAAAGATACATGCCATACAATGTTAGTCGAATTTTACATGTTTTCGATATTTTGTATTGATATTAACCGACTTTATATTGACAGTCGCGTCGATATCGTCGCGGTGGCACTTCGTTTGTGTAGATCGGACCTGTTTGTCGTTTCTGTTCAAATCGATCATCTTTTAGCATACTTGTCGATCATATTAGCTCACTGATGTGGTTTTGCGCACGCCCTGCTGTTAAAGTAGGTTTTCTTTTGCGATATTTTAAAAGATACATGCCATACAAGGTTAGTCGAATTTTACACTTTTTCGGTCACCGTGAAATATTTTGTCTTGATATTAACCGACTTTATATTGACCATCGCGTGTAGCCCGTTGCGAAGACACCTTGGTTGTGTCGATCGGACCTGTTGCACTTCAAAAACATCGCAATTTTGGATTCTGTTTGCAATAATTTTAGCGTTTTCACCTACTTTAGACACTGAATATTTGTCGTTTTGAAGCTCAGTTTGAAATGTTTTAGTTTGTCGTTTCTGTTCAAATCGATCATGTTTAAGCATACTTTTCGATCATATTAGCTCACTGATGTGGTTCTGCGCACGCTCCGCTGTTAAAGTAGGTACTCTTTTGCGATAATTTAAAAGATACATGCCATACAAAGTTAGTCGAATTTTACACTTTTTCGGTAACCGTGAAATATTTTGTCTTGATATTAACCGACTTTATATTGACCGTCGCATCGAGCCCGTTGCGTAGACACCTCGTCTGTGTAGATCGGACCTGTTGCACTTCAGAAACATCGCAATATGGTTTCTGTTTGCAATAAATTTAGCGTTTTCACCTACTTTAGACACTGAATATTTGTCGTTTTAAAGCTCAGTTTGAAATGTTTTAGTTTGTCGTTTCTGTTCAAATCGATCATTTTTTAGCCTATTTTTCGATCATATTAGCTCACCGAAGTGGTTCTGCGCACGCTCAGCTGTTAGAGAAGGTACTTTTTGCGATATTTTAAAAGATACATCCCATACAAAGTGAGTCGAATTTTCACTTTTTCGGTCACCGTGAAATATTTTGTCTTGATATAAACCGACTTTATATTGACCGTCGCGTTGAGGCCATTGCGTAGACACCTCGTTTGTGTAGATCGGATCTGTTGCATTTAAAAAAACATTGCAATATGGATTCTGTTTGCAATAATTTAAGCGTTTTCACCTACTTTAGACACTGAAAATTTGTCGTTTTAAAGCTCAGTTTGAAATGTTTAATGTTGTCGTTTCTGTTCAAATTGATTATCTTTTAGCATATTTTTTGATCACATTAGCTCACTGAAGTGGTTTTGCACACGCTCCGCTGTTGAAATAGGTACTTTTTTGCGACATTTTAAAAGATACATCCCATTTAAAGTTAGTCGAATTTTACACTTTTTCGGTCACCGTGAAATATTTTGTCTTGATATTAACCGACTTTATATTGACCGTCGCGTCGAGGCCGTTGCGTAGACACCTCGTCTGTGTAGATCGGACCTGTTGCACTTCAAACACATCGCAATATGGATTCTGTTTGCAATAATTCTAGCGCTTTCACCTACTTTAGACACTGAATATTTGTCGTTTTGAAGCTCAGTTTGAAATGTTTAATTTATCGTTTCTGTTCAAATCGATCATCGTTTAACATATTTTTCGATAATATTAGCTCCTCGGAGTGTTTGTGCGCACGCTTCGCTGTTCTAGAAGGTACTCTTTTGCGATAGTTTAAAAGATACATCCCATAAAATGTGAGTCGAATTATACACTTTTTCGGTCACCGTGAAATATTTTGTCTTGATATTAACCGACTTTATATTGACCTTAGCATCGAGCCCGTTGCGTAGACACCTCGTTTGTGTAGATTGGACCTGTTGCACTTTAAAAAACATCGCAATATGAATTCTGTTTGGAATAATTTTAGCGTTTTCACCTACTTTAGACACTGAATATTTGTCGTTTTTAAGCTTAGTTTGAAATGTTTTAGTTTGTCGTGTCTGTTCAAATCGATTATCTTTTAGCATACTTTTCGATCGTATTAGCTCACCGAAGTGGTTCTGCTTACGTTTTACTGTCCTAGTAGGTACTCTTTTGCGATATTTTACAAGATACATCCCATACAAGGTTAGTCGAATTTTACACTTTTTCGGTCACCGTGAAATATTTTGTCTTGATATTAACCGACTTTATATTGACCATCGCGTGTAGCCCGTTGCGAAGACACCTTGGTTGTGTCGATCGGACCTGTTGCACTTCAAAAACATCGCAATTTTGGATTCTGTTTGCAATAATTTTAGCGTTTTCACCTACTTTAGACACTGAATATTTGTCGTTTTGAAGCTCAGTTTGAAATGTTTTAGTTTGTCGTTTCTGTTCAAATCGATCATCTTTAAGCATACTTTTCGATCATATTAACTCACTGATGTGGTTCTGCGCACGCTCCGCTGTTAAAGTAGGTACTCTTTTGCGATAATTTAAAAGATACATGCCATACAAAGTTAGTCGAATTTTACACTTTTTCGATAACCGTGAAATATTTTGTCTTGATATTAACCGACTTTATATTGACCGTCGCATCGAGCCCGTTGCGTAGACACCTCGTCTGTGTAGATCGGACCTGTTGCACTTCAAACACATCGCAATATGGATTCTGTTTGCAATAATTCTAGCGCTTTCACCTACTTTAGACACTGAATATTTGTCGTTTTGAAGCTCAGTTTGAAATGTTTAATTTATCGTTTCTGTTCAAATCGATCATCGTTTCACATATTTTTCGATAATATTAGCTCCTCGGAGTGTTTGTGCGCACGCTTCGCTGTTCTAGAAGGTACTCTTTTGCGATAGTTTAAAAGATACATCCCATAAAATGTGAGTCGAATTTTCACTTTTTCGGTCACCGTGAAATATTTTGTCTTGATATAAACCGACTTTATATTGACCGTCGCGTTGAGGCCATTGCGTAGACACCTCGTTTGTGTAGATCGGATCTGTTGCATTAAAAAAACATTGCAATATGGATTCTGTTTGCAATAATTTAAGCGTTTTCACCTACTTTAGACACTGAAAATTTGTCGTTTTAAAGCTCAGTTTGAAATGTTTAAGGTTGTCGTTTCTGTTCAAATTGATTATCTTTTAGCATATTTTTTGATCACATTAGCTCACTGAAGTGGTTTTGCACACGCTCCGCTGTTGAAATAGGTACTTTTTTGCGACATTTATAAAGATACATCCCATTTAAAGTTAGTCGAATTTTACACTTTTTCGGTCACCGTGAAATATTTTGTCTTGATATTAACCGACTTTATATTGACCGTCGCGTCGAGGCCGTTGCGTAGACACCTCGTCTGTGTAGATCGGACCTGTTGCACTTCAAACACATCGCAATATGGATTCTGTTTGCAATAATTCTAGCGCTTTCACCTACTTTAGACACTGAATATTTGTCGTTTTGAAGCTCAGTTTGAAATGTTTAATTTATCGTTTCTGTTCAAATCGATCATCGTTTAACATATTTTTCGATAATATTAGCTCCTCGGAGTGTTTGTGCGCACGCTTCGCTGTTCTAGAAGGTACTCTTTTGCGATAGTTTAAAAGATACATCCCATAAAATGTGAGTCGAATTTTACACTTTTTCGGTCACCGTGAAATATTTTGTCTTGATATTAACCGACTTTATATTGACTTTAGCATCGAGCCCGTTGCGTAGACACCTCGTTTGTGTAGATTGGACCTGTTGCACTTTAAAAAACATCGCAATATGAATTCTGTTTGTATTAATTATAGCGTTTTCACCAACTTTAGACACTGAATATTTGTCGTTTTTAAGCTTAGTTTGAAATGTTTTAGTTTGTCGTGTCTGTTCAAATCGATTATCTTTTAGCATACTTTTCGATCGTATTAGCTCACCGAAGTGGTTCTGCTTACGTTTTACTGTTCTAGTAGGTACTCTTTTGCGATATTTTACAAGATACATCCCATACAAAGTTAGTCGAATTTTACACTTTTTCGGTCACCGTGAAATATTTTGTCTTGATATTAACCGACTTTATATTGACCGTCGCATCGAGCCCGTTGCGTAGACACCTCGTCTGTGTAGATCGGACCTGTTTCACTTCTAAAACATCGCAATATGGATTCTGTTTGCAATAATTTTAGCGTTTTCACCTACTTTAGACACTGAATATTTGTCGTTTTAAAGCTCAGTTAGAAATATTTTAGGTTGTGGTTTCTGTTCCAATCGATCATCTTTTAGCATACTTTTCGATCATGTTAGCTAACCAGAGTGTTTGTGCGCACGCTCCGCTGTTGAAATAGGTACTTTTTTTGCGATATTTTAAAACATACATCCCATACAAAGTTAGTCGAATTTTACACTTTTTCGGTCACCGTGAAATATTTTGTCTTGATATTAACCGACTTTATATTGACCGTCGCATCGAGCCCGTTGCGTAGACACCTCGTCTGTGTAGATCGGACCTGTTTCACTTCTAAAACATCGCAATATGGATTCTGTTTGCAATAATTTTAGCGTTTTCACCTACTTTAGACACTGAATATTTGTCGTTTTAAAGCTCAGTTTGAAATGTTTAAGGTTGTCGTTTCTGTTCCAATCGATCATCTTTTAGCATACTTTTCGATCATGTTAGCTAACCAGAGTGTTTGTGCGCACGCTCCGCTGTTGAAATAGGTACTTTTTTTGCGATATTTTAAAACATACATCCCATACAAAGTTAGTCGAATTTTACACTTTTTCGGTCACCGTGAAATATTTTGTCTTGATATTAACCGACTTTATATTGACCGTCGCATCGAGCCCGTTGCGTAGACACCTCGTCTGTGTAGATCGGACCTGTTTCACTTCTAAAACATCGCAATATGGATTCTGTTTGCAATAATTTTAGCGTTTTCACCTACTTTAGACACTGAATATTTGTCGTTTTGAAGCTCAGTTTGAAATGTTTTAGTTTGTCGTTTCTGTTCAAATTGATCATCTTTTAGCCTATTTTTCGATCATATTAGCTCAACGAAGTGGTTCTGCGCACGCTTAGCTTTTGACGTAGGTACTCTTTTGCGATATTTTAAAAGATACATCCCATACAATGTTAGTCGAATTTTACACTTTTTGGTCACCGTGAAATATTTTGTCTTGATATTAACCGACTTGATATTGACCGTCGCATCGAGCCCGTTGCGTAGACACCTCGTCTGTGTAGACCGGACCTGTTGCACTTCAAACACATCGCAATATGGATTCTGTTTGCAATAATTTTAGCGTTTTCACCTACTTTAGACACTGAATATTTGTCGTTTCGAAGCTCAGTTTGAAATGTTTTAGTTTGTCGTTTCTGTTCAAATTGATCATCTTTTAGCATAATTTTCGATCATATTAGCTCACCGGAGTGTTTTTGCGTACGTTTCGCTGTTAAAAAAGGTACTCTTTGCGATAGTTTAAAAGATACATTCCATACAAAGTTAGTCGAATTTTACACTTTTTCGGTCACCGTAAAATATTTTGTCTTGATATTAACCGACTTTATATTGACCGTCGCATCGAGCCCGTTGCGTAGACACCTCGTCTGTGTAGATCGGACCTGTTGTACTTCAAACACATCGCAACATGGATTCTGTTTGCAATAATTTTAGCGTTTTCACCTACTTTAGACACTGAATATTTGTCGTTTTAAAGCTCAGTTTGAAATGTTTAAGGTTGTCGTTTCTGTTCCAATCGATCATCTTTTAGCATACTTTTCGATCATGTTAGCTAACCAGAGTGTTTGTGCGCACGCTCCGCTGTTGAAATAGGTACCTTTTTGCGATATTTTAAAACATACATCCCATACAAAGTTAGTCGAATTTTACACTTTTACGGTCACCGTGAAATATTTTGTCTTGATATTAACCGACTTTATATTGACCGTCGCATCGAGCCCGTTGCGTAGACACCTCGTCTGTGTAGATCGGACCTGTTTCACTTCTAAAACATCGCAATATGGATTCTGTTTGCAATAATTTTAGCGTTTTCACCTACTTTAGACACTGAATATTTGTCGTTTTGAAGCTCAGTTTGAAATGTTTTAGTTTGTCGTTTCTGTTCAAATCGATCATCTTTTAGCCTATTTTTCGATCATATTGACTCAACGAAGTGGTTCTGCGCACGCTCAGCTTTTGACGTAGGTACTCTTTTGCGATATTTTAAAAGATACATCCCATACAATGTTAGTCGAATTTTACACTTTTTCGGTCACCGTAAAATATTTTGTCTTGATATTAACCGACTTTATATTGACCGTCGCATCGAGCCCGTTGCGTAGACACCTCGTCTGTGTAGATCGGACCTGTTGTACTTCAAACACATCGCAATATGGATTCTGTTTGCAATAATTTTAGCGTTTTCACCTACTTTAGACACTGAATATTTGTCGTTTCGAAGCTCAGTTTGAAATGTTTTAGTTTGTCGTTTCTGTTCAAATTGATCATCTTTTAGCATACTTTTCGATCATATTAGCTCACCGGATTGTTTTTGCGTACGTTTCGCTGTTAAAAAAGGTACTCTTTGCGATATTTTAAAACATACATCCCATACAAAGTTAGTCGAATTTTACACTTTTTCGGTCACCGTGAAATATTTTGTCTTTATATTAACCGACTTTATATTGACCGTCGCATCGAGCCCGTTGCGTAGACACCTCGTCTGTGTAGATCGGACCTGTTTCACTTCTAAAACATCGCAATATGGATTCTGTTTGCAATAATTTTAGCGTTTTCACCTACTTTAGACACTGAATATTTGTCGTTTCGAAGCTCAGTTTGAAATGTTTTAGTTTGTGGTTTCTGTTCAAATCAATCATCTTTTAGCATATTTTTCGATCACATTAGCTCACTGAAGTGGTTTTGCGCACGCTTCGCTGTTGAAATAGGTACTTTTTTGCGATATTTTACAAGATACATCCCATACAAAGTTAGTCGAATTTTACACTTTTTCGGTCACCGTGAAATATTTTGTATTGATATTAACCGACTTGATATTGACCGTCGCATCGAGCCCGTTGCGTAGACACCTCGTCTGTGTAGATCGGACCTGTTGCACTTCAAACACTTCGCAATATGGATTCTGTTTGCAATAATTTTAGCGTTTTCACCTACTTTAGACACTGAATATTTGTCGTTTCGAAGCTCAGCTTGAAATGTTTTAGTTTGTCGTTTCTGTTCAAATTGATCATCTTTTAGCATATTTTTCGATCATAATAGCTTACTGAAGAGGTTTTGCGCACGCTCCGCTGTTAAAATAGGTATATTTTGCGATATTTTAAAAGATATATCCCATACAAAGTTAGTCGAATTTTACACTTTTTCGGTCACCGTGAAATATTTTGTCTTGATATTAACCGACTTTATATTGACCGTCGCATCGAGCCCGTTGCGTAGACACCTCGTCTGTGTAGATCGGACCTGTTTCACTTCTAAAACATCGCAATATGGATTCTGTTTGCAATAATTTTAGCGTGTTCACCTACTTTAGACACTGAATATTTGTCGTTTCGAAGCTCAGTTTGAAATGTTTTAGTTTGTCGTTTCTGTTCAAATTGATCATCTTTTAGCATATTTTTCGATCATAATAGCTTACTGAAGAGGTTTTGCGCACGCTCCGCTGTTGAAATAGGTACTTTTTTGCGATATTTTAAAAGATATATCCCATACAAAGTTAGTCGAATTTTACACTTTTTCGGTCACCGTGAAATATTTAGTCTTGATATTAACCGACTTTATATTGACCGTCGCATCGAGCCCGTTGCGTAGACACCTCGTCTGTGTAGATTGGACCTGTTGCATTTCAAACACATCGCAATTTGGATTCTGTTTGCAATAATTTAAACGTTTTTACCTACTTTAGACACTAAAAATTTGTCGTTTTAAAGCTCAGTTTGAAATGTTTAAGGTTGTCGTTTCTGTTCAAATCGATTATCTTTTAGCATATTTTTTGATCACATTAGCTCACTGAAGTGGTTTTGCGCACGCTCCGCTGTTGAAATAGGTACTTTTTTGCGATATTTTAAATAATACATCCCATACACAGTTAGTCGAATTTTACACTTTTTCGGTCACCGTGAAATATTTTGTCTTGATATTAACCGACTTTATATTGACCGTCGCATCGAGCTCGTTGCGTAGACACCTCGTCTGTGTAGATCGGACCTGTTGCACTTCTAAAACATCGCAATATGGATTCTGTTTGCAATAATTTTAGCGTTTTCACCTACTTTAGACACTGAATATTTGTCGTTTCGAAGCTCAGTTTGAAATGTTTTAGTTTGTCGTTTCTGTTCAAATTCATCATCTTTTAGCATATTTTTCGATCATAATAGCTCACTGATGTGGTTTTGCGCACGCTCCGCTGTTGAAATAGGTACTTTTTTGCGATATTTTAAAAGATATATCCCATACAAAGTTAGTCGAATTTTACACTTTTTCGGTCACCGTGAAATATTTAGTCTTGATATTAACCGACTTTATATTGACCGTCGCATCGAGCCCGTTGCGTAGACACCTCGTCTGTGTAGATCGGACCTGTTTCACTTCTAAAACATCGCAATATGGATTCTGTTTGCAATAATTTTAGCGTTTTCACCTACTTTAGACACTGAATATTTGTCGTTTCGAAGCTCAGTTTGAAATGTTTTAGTTTGTCGTTTCTGTTCAAATTGATCATCTTTTAGCATATTTTTCGATCATAATAGCTTACTGAAGAGGTTTTGCGCACGCTTCGCTGTTGAAATAGGTACTTTTTTGCGATATTTTAAAAGATATATCCCATACAAAGTTAGTCGAATTTTACACTTTTTCGGTCACCGTGAAATATTTTGTCTTGATATTAACCGACTTTATATTGACCGTCGCATCGAGCCCGTTGCGTAGACACCTCGTCTGTGTAGATCGGACCTGTTGCACTTCAAACACATCGCAATATGGATTCTGTTTGCAATAATTTTAGCGTTTTCACCTACTTTAGACACTGAATATTTGTCGTTTTGAAGCTCAGTTTGAAATGTTTTAGTTTGTCGTTTCTGTTCAAATTGATCATCTTTTAGCCTATTTTTCGATCACATTAGCTCAATGAAGTGGTTTTGCGCACGCTCCGCTGTAGAAATAGGTACTTTTTTGCGACATTTTAAAAGATACATCCCATTTAAAGTTAGTCGAATTTTACACTTTTTCGGTCACCGTGAAATATTTTGTCTTGATATTAACCGACTTTATATTGACCGTCGCGTCGAGGCCGTTGCGTAGACTCCTCGTCTGTGTAGATCGGACCTGTTGCACTTCAAACACATCGCAATATGGATTCTGTTTGCAATAATTCTAGCGCTTTCACCTACTTTAGACACTGAATATTTGTCGTTTTGAAGCTCAGTTTGAAATGTTTTAATTTATCGTTTCTGTTCATATCGATCATCTTTTAACATATTTTTCGATAATATTAGCTCCTCGGAGTGTTTGTGCGCACGCTTCGCTGTTCTAGAAGGTACTCTTTTGCGATAGTTTAAAAGATACATCCCATACAATGTGAGTCGAATTTTACACTTTTTCGGTCACCGTGAAATATTTTGTCTTGATATTAACCGACTTTATATTGACCTTAGCATCGAGCCCGTTGCGTAGACACCTCGTTTGTGTAGATTGGACCTGTTGCACTTTAAAAAACATCGCAATATGGATTCTGTTTGGAATAATTTTAGCGTTTTCACCTACTTAAGACACTAAATATTTGTCGTTTTTAAGCTTAGTTTGAAATGTTTTAGTTTGTCGTGTCTGTTCAAATTGATTATCTTTTAGCATACTTTTCGATCGTATTAGCTCACCGAAGTGGTTCTGCACATGTTTTACTGTTCTAGTAGGTACTCTTTTGCGATATTTTACAAGATACATCCCATACAAAGTTAGTCGAATTTTACACTTTTTCGGTCACCGTGAAATATTTTGTCTTGATATTAACCGACCTTATATTGACCGTCGCATCGAGCCCGTTGCGTAGACACCTCGTCTGTGTAGATCGGACCTGTTTTACTTCTAAAACATCGCAATATGGATTCTGTTTGCAATAATTTTAGCGTTTTCACCTACTTTAGACACTGAATATTTGTCGTTTTAAAGCTCAGTTAGAAATATTTTAGGTTGTGGTTTCTGTTCAAATCGATTATCTTTTAGCATACTTTTCGATCGTATTAGCTCACCGAAGTGGTTCTGCGCACGCTTCACTGTTGAAGTTGGTAGTCTATTCGATATTTTAAAAGATACATCCCATACAAAGTTAGTCGAATTTTACACTTTTTCGGTCACCGTGAAATATTTTGTCTTGGTATTAACCGACTTTATATAGACCGTCGCGTCGAGTCCGTTGCTTTGATATCGCGTTTGTGTTAATCGGACCTGTTGCACTTCAAAATCTTCGCAATATGGATTCTGTTTGCAATAATTTTAGCGTTTTCACCTACTTTAGACACTGAATATTTGTCGTTTTAAAGCTCAATTTGAAATGTTTTAGTTTCTCGTTTCTGTTCAAATCGATAATGTTTGAGCATACATTTCGATCATATTAGCTTAACGGGGTGTTTGTGCGTACGCTTCGTTGTGGATTTAAGTACGTTTTTGCGATATTTTAAAAGATACATCCCATACAAAGTTGGTCGAATTTTACACTTTTTCGGTCACAGTGAAATATTTTGTCTTGATATTAACCGACTTTATATTGACCGTCGCATCGAGCCCGTTGCGTAGACACCTCGTCTGTGTAGATCGGACCTGTTTCACTTATAAAATATCGCAATATGGATTCTGTTTGCAATAATTTTAGCGTTTTCACCTACTTTAGACACTGAATATTTGTCGTTTCGAAGCTCAGTTTGAAATGTTTTAGTTTGTCGTTTCTGTTCAAATTGATCATCTTTTAGCATATTTTTCGATCATAATAGCTCACTGAAGTGGTTTTGCGCACGCCCTGCTTTTAAAGTAGGTTTTCTTTTGCGATATTTTAAAAGATACATACCATACAAAGTTAGTCGAATTTTACACTTTTTCGGTCACCGTGAAATATTTTGTCTTGATATTAACCGACTTTATATTGACCGTCGCGTCGATGCCGTTGCGTAGACACCTCGTTTATGTAGAAAGGACCTGTGGCATTCTAAAAACATTGCAATATGAATTCTGTTTGCAATAATTTTAGCGTTTTTACCTACTTTAGACACTGAAAATTTGTCGTTTTAAAGCTCAGTTTGAAATGTTTAAGGTTGTCGTTTCTGTTCAAATTGATTATCTTTTAGCATATTTTTTGATCACATTAGCTCACTGAAGTGGTTTTGCGCACGCTCCGCTGTTGAAATAGGTACTTTTTTGCGACATTTTAAAGATACATCCCATTTAAAGTTAGTCGAATTTTACACTTTTTCGGTCACCGTGAAATATTTTGTCTTGATATTAACCGACTTTATATTGACCGTCGCGTCGAGGCCGTTGCGTAGACACCTCGTCTGTGTAGATCGGACCTGTTGCACTTCAAACACATCGCAATATGGATTCTGTTTGCAATAATTCTACCGCTTTCACCTACTTTAGACACTGAATATTTGTCGTTTTGAAGCTCAGTTTGAAATGTTTAATTTATCGTTTCTGTTGAAATCGATCATCGTTTAACATATTTTTCGATAATATTAGCTCCTCGGAGTGTTTGTGCGCACGCTTAGCTGTTCTAGAAGGTACTCTTTTGCGATAGTTTAAAAGATACATCCCATAAAATGTGAGTCGAATTTTACACTTTTTCGGTCACCGTGAAATATTTTGTATTGATATTAACCGACTTTATATTGACCTTAGCATCGAGCATGTTGCGTAGACACCTCGCTTGTGTAGATTGGACCTGTTGCACTTTAAAAAACATCGCAATATGGATTCTGTTTGCAATAATTTTAGCGTTTTCACCTACTTTAGACACTGAATATTTGTCGTTTTTAAGCTTAGTTTGAAATGTTTTAGTTTGTCGTGTCTGTTCAAATCGATTATCTTTTAGCATACTTTTCGATCGTATTAGCTCACCGAAGTGGTTCTGCTTACGTTTTACTGTTCTAATAGGTACTCTTTTGCGATATTTTACAAGATACATCCCATACAAAGTTAGTCGAATTTTACACTTTTTCGGTCACCGTGAAATATTTTGTCTTGATATTAACCGACTTTATATTGACCGTCGCATCGAGCCCGTTGCGTAGACACCTCGTCTGTGTAGATCGGACCTGTTTCACTTCTAAAACATCGCAATATGGATTCTGTTTGCAATAATTTAAGCGTTTTCACCTACTTTAGACACTGAATATTTGTCGTTTTAAAGCTCAGTTAGAAATATTTTAGGTTGTGGTTTCTGTTCAAATCGATTATCTTTTAGCATACTTTTCGATCGTATTAGCTCACCGGAGTGGTTCTGCGCACGCTCCACTGTTAAAGTTGGTAGTCTATTGCGATATTTTAAAAGATACATCCCATACAAAGTTAGTCGAATTTTACACTTTTTCGGTCACCGTGAAATATTTTGTCTTGGTATTAACCGACTTTATATAGACCGTCGCGTCGAGTCCGTTGCTTTGATATCGCGTTTGTGTTAATCGGACCTGTTGCACCTCAAAATCTTCGCAATATGGATTCTGTTTGCAATAATTTTAGCGTTTTCACCTACTTTAGACACTGAATATTTGTCGTTTTAAAGCTCAATTTGAAATGTTTTAGTTTCGCGTTTCTGTTCAAATCGATCATCTTTCAGCATACATTTCGATCATATTAGCTCAACGGAGTGTTTGTGCGTACGCTTCGTTGTGGATTAAAGTACGTTTTTGCGATATTTGAAAAGATACATCCCATACAAAGTTGGTCGAATTTTACACTTTTTCGGTCACAGTGAAATATTTTGTCTTGATATTAACCGACTTTATATTGACCGTCGCATCGAGCCCGTTGCGTAGACACCTCGTCTGTGTAGATCGGACCTGTTTCACTTATAAAACATCGCAATATGGATTCTGTTTGCAATAATTTTAGCGTTTTCACCTACTTTAGACACTGAATATTTGTCGTTTCGAAGCTCAGTTTGAAATGTTTTAGTTTGTCGTTTCTGTTCAAATCGATCATCTTTTAGCCTATTTTTCGATCATATTAGCTCAACGAAGTGGTTCTGCGCACGCTCAGCTTTTGACGTAGGTACTCTGTTGCGATATTTTAAAAGATACATCCCATACAATGTTAGTCGAATTTTACACTTTTTGGTCATCGTGAAATATTTTGTCTTGATATAAACCGACTTGATATTGACCGTCGCATCGAGCCCGTTGCGTAGACACCTCGTTTGTGTAGACCGGACCTGTTGCACTTCAAACACATCGCAATATGGATTCTGTTTGCAATAATTTTAGCGTTTTTACCTACTTTATACACTGAATATTTGTCGTTTCGAAGCTCAGTTTGAAATGTTTTAGTTTGTCGTTTCTGTTCAAATTGATTATCTTTTAGCATAATTTTCGATCATATTAGCTCACCGGAGTGTTTTTGCGTACGTTTCGCTGTTAAAAAAGGTACTCTTTGCGATATTTTAAAAGAAACATCCCATACAAAGTTAGTCGAATTTTACACTTTTTCGGTCACCGTAAAATATTTTGTCTTGATATTAACCGACTTTATATTGACCGTCGCATCGAGCCCGTTGCGTAGACACCTCGTCTGTGTAGATCGGACCTGTTGCATTTTAAACACATCGCAATATGGATTCTGTTTGCAATAATTTTAGCGTTTTCACCTACTTTAGACACTGAATATTTGTCGTTTTAAAGCTCAGTTTGAAATGTTTAAGGTTGTCGTTTCTGTTCCAATCGATCATCTTTTAGCATACTTTTCGATCATGTTAGCTAACCAGAGTGTTTGTGCGCACGCTCCGCTGTTGAAATAGGTACTTTTTTGCGATATTTTACAAGATACATCCCATACAAAGTTAGTCGAATTTTACACTTTTTCGGTCACCGTGAAATATTTTGTATTGATATTAACCGACTTGATATTGACCGTCGCATCGAGCCCGTTGCGTAGACACCTCGTCTGTGTAGATCGGACCTGTTGCACTTCAAACACTTCGCAATATGGATTCTGTTTGCAATAATTTTAGCGTTTTCACCTACTTTAGACACTGAAAATTTGTCGTTTCGAAGCTCAGTTTGAAATGTTTTAGTTTATCGTTTCTTTTCAAATTGATCATCTTTTAGCATATTTTTCGATCATATTAGCTCACCGGAGTGTTTTTGCGTATGTTCCGCTGTTGAAATAGGTACTTTTTTGCGATATTTTAAAAGATATATCCCATACAAAGTTAGTCGAATTTTACACTTTTTCGGTCACCGTGAAATATTTTGTCTTGAAATTAACCGACTTTATATTGACCGTCGCATCGAGCCCGTTGCGTAGACACCTCGTCTGTGTAGAACGGACCTGTTTCACTTCTAAAACATCGCAATATGGATTCTATTTGCAATAATTTTAGCGTTTTCACCTACTTTAGACACTGAATACTTGTCGTTTTAAAGCTCAGTTTGAAATATTTTAGTTTGTCGTTTCTGTTTAAATTGATCATCTTTTAGCATATTTTTCGATCATAATAGCTCACTGAAGTGGTTTTGCGCACGCCCTGCTGTTAAAGTAGGTTTTCTTATGCGATATTTTAAAAGATACATACCATACAAAGTTTGTCGAATTTTACACTTTTTCGGTCACCGTGAAATATTTTGTCTTGATATTAACCGACTTTATATTGACCGTCGCATCAAGCCCGTTGCGTAGACACCTCGTCTGTGTAGATCGGACCTGTTGTACTTCAAACACATCGCAATATGGATTCTGTTTGCAATAATTTTAGCGTTTTCACCTACTTTAGACACTGAATATTTGTCGTTTTAAAGCTCAGTTTGAAATGTTTAAGGTTGTCGTTTCTGTTCCAATCGATCATCTTTTAGCATACTTTTCGATCATGTTAGCTAACCAGAGTGTTTGTGCGCACGCTCCGCTGTTGAAATAGGTACTTTTTTTGCGATATTTTAAAACATACATCCCATACAAAGTTAGTCGAATTTTACACTTTTTCGGTCACCGTGAAATATTTTGTCTTGATATTAACCGACTTTATATTGACCGTCGCATCGAGCCCGTTGCGTAGACACCTCGTCTGTGTAGATCGGACCTGTTTCACTTCTAAAACATCGCAATATGGATTCTGTTTGCAATAATTTTAGCGTTTTCACCTACTTTAGACACTGAATATTTGTCGTTTTGAAGCTCAGTTTGAAATGTTTTAGTTTGTCGTTTCTGTTCAAATCGATCATCTTTTAGCCTATTTTTCGATCATATTAGCTCAACGAAGTGGTTCTGCGCACGCTCAGCTTTTGACGTAGGTACTCTTTTGCGATATTTTAAAAGATACATTCCATACAATGTTAGTCGAATTTTACACTTTTTGGTCACCGTGAAATATTTTGTCTTGATATAAACCGACTTGATATTGACCGTCGCATCGAGCCCGTTGCGTAGACACCTCGTCTGTGTAGACCGGACCTGTTGCACTTCAAACACATCGCAATATGGATTCTGTTTGCAATAATTTTAGCGTTTTTACCTACTTTATACACTGAATATTTGTCGTTTCGAAGCTCAGTTTGAAATGTTTTAGTTTGTCGTTTCTGTTCAAATTGATCATCTTTTAGCATAATTTTCGATCATATTAGCTCACCGGAGTGTTTTTGCGTACGTTTCGCTGTTAAAAAAGGTACTCTTTGCGATATTTTAAAAGAAACATCCCATACAAAGTTAGTCGAATTTTACACTTTTTCGGTCACCGTAAAATATTTTGTCTTGATATTAACCGACTTTATATTGACCGTCGCATCGAGCCCGTTGCGTAGACACCTCGTCTGTGTAGATCGGACCTGTTGTACTTTAAACACATCTTAATATGGATTCTGTTTGCAATAATTTTAGCGTTTTCACCTACTTTAGACACTGAATATTTGTCGTTTTAAAGCTCAGTTTGAAATGTTTAAGGTTGTCGTTTCTGTTCCAATCGATCATCTTTTAGCATACTTTTCGATCATGTTAGCTAACCAGAGTGTTTGTGCGCACGCTCCGCTGTTGAAATAGGTACTTTTTTGCGATATTTTAAAACATACATCCC
Organism: Pyrausta purpuralis; assembly: GCA_963924145.1. Lineage (NCBI taxonomy): Eukaryota > Metazoa > Arthropoda > Insecta > Lepidoptera > Crambidae > Pyrausta > Pyrausta purpuralis. The sequence continues at coordinate 10,929,966 of OZ001668.1, read as the reverse complement.
ATACAAAGTTAGTCGAATTTTACACTTTTTCGGTCACCGTGAAATATTTTGTCTTGATATTAACCGACTTTATATTGACCGTCGCATCGAGCCCGTTGCGTAGACAGCTCGTCTGTGTAGATCGGACCTGTTTCACTTCTAAAACATCGCAATATGGATTCTGTTTGCAATAATTTTAGCGTTTTCACCTACTTTAGACACTGAATATTTGTCGTTTTGAAGCTCAGTTTGAAATGTTTTAGTTTGTCGTTTCTGTTCAAATCGATCATCTTTTAGCCTATTTTTCGATCATATTAGCTCAACGAAGTGGTTCTGCGCACGCTCAGCTTTTGACGTAGGTACTCTGTTGCGATATTTTAAAAGATACATCCCATACAATGTTAGTCGAATTTTACACTTTTTGGTCACCGTGAAATATTTTGTCTTGATATAAACCGACTTGATATTGACCGTCGCATCGAGCCCGTTGCGTAGACACCTCGTCTGTGTAGACCGGACCTGTTGCACTTCAAACACATCGCAATATGGATTCTGTTTGCAATAATTTTAGCGTTTTTACCTACTTTATACACTGAATATTTGTCGTTTCGAAGCTCAGTTTGAAATGTTTTAGTTTGTCGTTTCTGTTCAAATTGATCATCTTTTAGCATAATTTTCGATCATATTAGCTCACCGGAGTGTTTTTGCGTACGTTTCGCTGTTAAAAAAGGTACTCTTTGCGATATTTTAAAAGAAACATCCCATACAAAGTTAGTCGAATTTTACACTTTTTCGGTCACCGTAAAATATTTTGTCTTGATATTAACCGACTTTATATTGACCGTCGCATCGAGCCCGTTGCGTAGACACCTCGTCTGTGTAGATCGGACCTGTTGCATTTTAAACACATCGCAATATGGATTCTGTTTGCAATAATTTTAGCGTTTTCACCTACTTTAGACACTGAATATTTGTCGTTTTAAAGCTCAGTTTGAAATGTTTAAGGTTGTCGTTTCTGTTCCAATCGATCATCTTTTAGCATACTTTTCGATCATGTTAGCTAACCAGAGTGTTTGTGCGCACGCTCCGCTGTTGAAATAGGTACTTTTTTGCGATATTTTACAAGATACATCCCATACAAAGTTAGTCGAATTTTACACTTTTTCGGTCACCGTGAAATATTTTGTATTGATATTAACCGACTTGATATTGACCGTCGCATCGAGCCCGTTGCGTAGACACCTCGTCTGTGTAGATCGGACCTGTTGCACTTCAAACACTTCGCAATATGGATTCTGTTTGCAATAATTTTAGCGTTTTCACCTACCTTAGACACTGAAAATTTGTCGTTTCGAAGCTCAGTTTGAAATGTTTTAGTTTATCGTTTCTTTTCAAATTGATCATCTTTTAGCATATTTTTCGATCATATTAGCTCACCGGAGTGTTTTTGCGTATGTTCCGCTGTTGAAATAGGTACTTTTTTGCGATATTTTAAAAGATATATCCCATACAAAGTTAGTCGAATTTTACACTTTTTCGGTCACCGTGAAATATTTTGTCTTGAAATTAACCGACTTTATATTGACCGTCGCATCGAGCCCGTTGCGTAGACACCTCGTCTGTGTAGAACGGACCTGTTTCACTTCTAAAACATCGCAATATGGATTCTATTTGCAATAATTTTAGCGTTTTCACCTACTTTAGACACTGAATACTTGTCGTTTTAAAGCTCAGTTTGAAATATTTTAGTTTGTCGTTTCTGTTTAAATTGATCATCTTTTAGCATATTTTTCGATCATAAAAGCTCACTGAAGTGGTTTTGCGCACGCCCTGCTGTTAAAGTAGGTTTTCTTATGCGATATTTTAAAAGATACATACCATACAAAGTTTGTCGAATTTTACACTTTTTCGGTCACCGTGAAATATTTTGTCTTGATATTAACCGACTTTATATTGACCGTCGCATCAAGCCCGTTGCGTAGACACCTCGTCTGTGTAGATCGGACCTGTTGTACTTCAAACACATCGCAATATGGATTCTGTTTGCAATAATTTTAGCGTTTTCACCTACTTTAGACACTGAATATTTGTCGTTTTAAAGCTCAGTTTGAAATGTTTAAGGTTGTCGTTTCTGTTCCAATCGATCATCTTTAAGCATACTTTTCGATCATGTTAGCTAACCAGAGTGTTTGTGCGCACGCTCCGCTGTTGAAATAGGTACTTTTTTTGCGATATTTTAAAACATACATCCCATACAAAGTTAGTCGAATTTTACACTTTTTCGGTCACCGTGAAATATTTTGTCTTGATATTAACCGACTTTATATTGACCGTCGCATCGAGCCCGTTGCGTAGACACCTCGTCTGTGTAGATCGGACCTGTTTTACTTCTAAAACATCGCAATATGGATTCTGTTTGCAATAATTTTAGCGTTTTCACCTACTTTAGACACTGAATATTTGTCGTTTTGAAGCTCAGTTTGAAATGTTTTAGTTTGTCGTTTCTGTTCAAATCGATCATCTTTTAGCCTATTTTTCGATCATATTAGCTCAACGAAGTAGTTCTGCGCACGCTCAGCTTTTGACGTAGGTACTCTTTTGCGATATTTTAAAAGATACATCCCATACAATGTTAGTCGAATTTTACACTTTTTGGTCACCGTGAAATATTTTGTCTTGATATAAACCGACTTGATATTGACCGTCGCATCGAGCCCGTTGCGTAGACACCTCGTCTGTGTAGAACGGACCTGTTTCACTTCTAAAACATCGCAATATGGATTCTATTTGCAATAATTTTAGCGTTTTCACCTACTTTAGACACTGAATACTTGTCGTTTTAAAGCTCAGTTTGAAATATTTTAGTTTGTCGTTTCTGTTCAAATCGATCATCTTTTAGCATACTTTTCGATCACATTAGATCACTGAAGTGGTTCTGCGCACGCTCAGCTGTTAGAGAAGGTACTTTTTTCGATATTTTAAAAGATACATACCATACAAAGTTAGTCGAATTTTACACTTTTTCGGTCACCGTGAAATATTTTGTCTTGATATTAACCGACTTTATATTGACCGTCGCATCGAGCCCGTTGCGTAGACACCTCGTCTGTGTAGATCGGACCTGTTGCATTTTAAACACATCGCAATATGGATTCTGTTTGCAATAATTTTAGCGTTTTCACCTACTTTAGACACTGAATATTTGTCGTTTTAAAGCTCAGTTTGAAATGTTTAAGGTTGTCGTTTCTGTTCCAATCGATCATCTTTTAGCATACTTTTCGATCATGTTAGCTAATTAGAGTGTTTGTGCGCACGCTCCGCTGTTGAAATAGGTACTTTTTTGCGATATTTTACAAGATACATCCCATACAAAGTTAGTCGAATTTTACACTTTTTCGGTCACCGTGAAATATTTTGTATTGATATTAACCGACTTGATATTGACCGTCGCATCGAGCCCGTTGCGTAGACACCTCGTCTGTGTAGATCGGACCTGTTGCACTTCAAACACTTCGCAATAAGGATTCTGTTTGCAATAATTTTAGCGTTTTCACCTACTTTAGACACTGAAAATTTGTCGTTTCGAAGCTCAGTTTGAAATGTTTTAGTTTATCGTTTCTGTTCAAATTGATCATCTTTTAGCATATTTTTCAATCATATTAGCTCACCGGAGTGTTTTTGCGTATGTTCCGCTGTTGAAATAGGTACTTTTTTGCGATATTTTAAAAGATATATCCCATACAAAGTTAGTCGAATTTTACACTTTTTCGGTCACCGTGAAATATTTTGTCTTGATATTAACCGACTTTATATTGACCGTCGCATCGAGCCCGTTGCGTAGACACCTCGTCTGTGTAGAACGGACCTGTTTCACTTCTAAAACATCGCAATATGGATTCTATTTGCAATAATTTTAGCGTTTTCACCTACTTTAGACACTGAATACTTGTCGTTTTAAAGCTCAGTTTGAAATATTTTAGTTTGTCGTTTCTGTTCAAATCGATCATCTTTTAGCATACTTTTCGATCACATTAGATCACTGAAGTGGTTCTGCGCACGCTCAGCTGTTAGAGAAGGTACTTTTTTCGATATTTTAAAAGATACATACCATACAAAGTTAGTCGAATTTTACACTTTTTCGGTCACCGTGAAATATTTTGTCTTGATATTAACCGACTTTATATTGACCGTCGCATCGAGCCCGTTGCGTAGACACCTCGTCTGTGTAGATCGGACCTGTTGCACTTCTAAAACATCGCAATATGGATTCTGTTTGCAATAATTTTAGCGTTTTCACCTACTTTAGACACTGAATATTTGTCGTTTTGAAGCTCAGTTTGAAATGTTTTAGTTTGTCGTTTCTGTTCAAATTGATCATCTTTTAGCATATTTTTCGATCATAATAGCTTACTGAAGAGGTTTTGCGCACGCTCCGCTGTTGAAATAGGTACTCTTTTGCGATATTTTAAAAGATATATCCCATACAAAGTTAGTCGAATTTTACACTTTTTCGGTCACCGTGAAATATTTTGTCTTGATATTAACCGACTTTATATTGACCGTCGCATCGAGCTCGTTGCGTAGACACCTCGTCTGTGTAGATCGGACCTGTTGCATTTCAAACACATCGCAATTTGGATTCTGTTTGCAATAATTTAAGCGTTTTTACCTACTTTAGACACTGAAAATTTGTCGTTTTAAAGCTCAGTTTGAAATGTTTAAGGTTGTCGTTTCTGTTCAAATCGATTATCTTTTAGCATATTGTTTGATCACATTAGCTCACTGAAGTGGTTTTGCGCACGCTCCGCTGTTGAAATAGGTACTTTTTTGCGATATTTTAAATAATACATCCCATACAAAGTAAGTCGAATTTTACACTTTTTCGGTCACCGTGAAATATTTTGTCTTGATATTAACCGACTTTATATTGACCGTCGCATCGAGCCCGTTGCGTAGACACCTCGTCTGTGTAGATCGGTCCTGTTGCACTTCAAACACATCGCAATTTGGATTCTGTTTGCAATAATTTTAGCGTTTTTACCTACTTTAGACACTGAAAATTTGTCGTTTTAAAGCTCAGTTTGAAATGTTTAAGGTTGTCGTTTCTGTTCAAATCGATTATCTTTTAGCATATTTTTTGATCACATTAGCTCACTGAAGTGGTTTTGCGCACGCTCCGCTGTTGAAATAGGTACTTTTTTGCGATATTTTAAATAATACATCCCATACAAAGTTAGTCGAATTTTACACTTTTTCGGTCACCGTGAAATATTTTGTATTGATATTAACCGACTTGATATTGACCGTCGCATCGAGCCCGTTGCGTAGACACCTCGTCTGTGTAGATCGGACCTGTTGCACTTCAAACACTTCGCAATATGGATTCTGTTTGCAATAATTTTAGCGTTTTCACCTACCTTAGACACTGAAAATTTGTCGTTTCGAAGCTCAGTTTGAAATGTTTTAGTTTATCGTTTCTTTTCAAATTGATCATCTTTTAGCATATTTTTCGATCATATTAGCTCACCGGAGTGTTTTTGCGTATGTTCCGCTGTTGAAATAGGTACTTTTTTGCGATATTTTAAAAGATATATCCCATACAAAGTTAGTCGAATTTTACACTTTTTCGGTCACCGTGAAATATTTTGTCTTGAAATTAACCGACTTTATATTGACCGTCGCATCGAGCCCGTTGCGTAGACACCTCGTCTGTGTAGAACGGACCTGTTTCACTTCTAAAACATCGCAATATGGATTCTATTTGCAATAATTTTAGCGTTTTCACCTACTTTAGACACTGAATACTTGTCGTTTTAAAGCTCAGTTTGAAATATTTTAGTTTGTCGTTTCTGTTTAAATTGATCATCTTTTAGCATATTTTTCGATCATAAAAGCTCACTGAAGTGGTTTTGCGCACGCCCTGCTGTTAAAGTAGGTTTTCTTATGCGATATTTTAAAAGATACATACCATACAAAGTTTGTCGAATTTTACACTTTTTCGGTCACCGTGAAATATTTTGTCTTGATATTAACCGACTTTATATTGACCGTCGCATCAAGCCCGTTGCGTAGACACCTCGTCTGTGTAGATCGGACCTGTTGTACTTCAAACACATCGCAATATGGATTCTGTTTGCAATAATTTTAGCGTTTTCACCTACTTTAGACACTGAATATTTGTCGTTTTAAAGCTCAGTTTGAAATGTTTAAGGTTGTCGTTTCTGTTCCAATCGATCATCTTTAAGCATACTTTTCGATCATGTTAGCTAACCAGAGTGTTTGTGCGCACGCTCCGCTGTTGAAATAGGTACTTTTTTTGCGATATTTTAAAACATACATCCCATACAAAGTTAGTCGAATTTTACACTTTTTCGGTCACCGTGAAATATTTTGTCTTGATATTAACCGACTTTATATTGACCGTCGCATCGAGCCCGTTGCGTAGACACCTCGTCTGTGTAGATCGGACCTGTTTTACTTCTAAAACATCGCAATATGGATTCTGTTTGCAATAATTTTAGCGTTTTCACCTACTTTAGACACTGAATATTTGTCGTTTTGAAGCTCAGTTTGAAATGTTTTAGTTTGTCGTTTCTGTTCAAATCGATCATCTTTTAGCCTATTTTTCGATCATATTAGCTCAACGAAGTAGTTCTGCGCACGCTCAGCTTTTGACGTAGGTACTCTTTTGCGATATTTTAAAAGATACATCCCATACAATGTTAGTCGAATTTTACACTTTTTGGTCACCGTGAAATATTTTGTCTTGATATAAACCGACTTGATATTGACCGTCGCATCGAGCCCGTTGCGTAGACACCTCGTCTGTGTAGAACGGACCTGTTTCACTTCTAAAACATCGCAATATGGATTCTATTTGCAATAATTTTAGCGTTTTCACCTACTTTAGACACTGAATACTTGTCGTTTTAAAGCTCAGTTTGAAATATTTTAGTTTGTCGTTTCTGTTCAAATCGATCATCTTTTAGCATACTTTTCGATCACATTAGATCACTGAAGTGGTTCTGCGCACGCTCAGCTGTTAGAGAAGGTACTTTTTTCGATATTTTAAAAGATACATACCATACAAAGTTAGTCGAATTTTACACTTTTTCGGTCACCGTGAAATATTTTGTCTTGATATTAACCGACTTTATATTGACCGTCGCATCGAGCCCGTTGCGTAGACACCTCGTCTGTGTAGATCGGACCTGTTGCATTTTAAACACATCGCAATATGGATTCTGTTTGCAATAATTTTAGCGTTTTCACCTACTTTAGACACTGAATATTTGTCGTTTTAAAGCTCAGTTTGAAATGTTTAAGGTTGTCGTTTCTGTTCCAATCGATCATCTTTTAGCATACTTTTCGATCATGTTAGCTAATTAGAGTGTTTGTGCGCACGCTCCGCTGTTGAAATAGGTACTTTTTTGCGATATTTTACAAGATACATCCCATACAAAGTTAGTCGAATTTTACACTTTTTCGGTCACCGTGAAATATTTTGTATTGATATTAACCGACTTGATATTGACCGTCGCATCGAGCCCGTTGCGTAGACACCTCGTCTGTGTAGATCGGACCTGTTGCACTTCAAACACTTCGCAATCAGGATTCTGTTTGCAATAATTTTAGCGTTTTCACCTACTTTAGACACTGAAAATTTGTCGTTTCGAAGCTCAGTTTGAAATGTTTTAGTTTATCGTTTCTGTTCAAATTGATCATCTTTTAGCATATTTTTCAATCATATTAGCTCACCGGAGTGTTTTTGCGTATGTTCCGCTGTTGAAATAGGTACTTTTTTGCGATATTTTAAAAGATATATCCCATACAAAGTTAGTCGAATTTTACACTTTTTCGGTCACCGTGAAATATTTTGTCTTGATATTAACCGACTTTATATTGACCGTCGCATCGAGCCCGTTGCGTAGACACCTCGTCTGTGTAGAACGGACCTGTTTCACTTCTAAAACATCGCAATATGGATTCTATTTGCAATAATTTTAGCGTTTTCACCTACTTTAGACACTGAATACTTGTCGTTTTAAAGCTCAGTTTGAAATATTTTAGTTTGTCGTTTCTGTTCAAATCGATCATCTTTTAGCATACTTTTCGATCACATTAGATCACTGAAGTGGTTCTGCGCACGCTCAGCTGTTAGAGAAGGTACTTTTTTCGATATTTTAAAAGATACATACCATACAAAGTTAGTCGAATTTTACACTTTTTCGGTCACCGTGAAATATTTTGTCTTGATATTAACCGACTTTATATTGACCGTCGCATCGAGCCCGTTGCGTAGACACCTCGTCTGTGTAGATCGGACCTGTTGCACTTCTAAAACATCGCAATATGGATTCTGTTTGCAATAATTTTAGCGTTTTCACCTACTTTAGACACTGAATATTTGTCGTTTTGAAGCTCAGTTTGAAATGTTTTAGTTTGTCGTTTCTGTTCAAATTGATCATCTTTTAGCATATTTTTCGATCATAATAGCTTACTGAAGAGGTTTTGCGCACGCTCCGCTGTTGAAATAGGTACTCTTTTGCGATATTTTAAAAGATATATCCCATACAAAGTTAGTCGAATTTTACACTTTTTCGGTCACCGTGAAATATTTTGTCTTGATATTAACCGACTTTATATTGACCGTCGCATCGAGCTCGTTGCGTAGACACCTCGTCTGTGTAGATCGGACCTGTTGCATTTCAAACACATCGCAATTTGGATTCTGTTTGCAATAATTTAAGCGTTTTTACCTACTTTAGACACTGAAAATTTGTCGTTTTAAAGCTCAGTTTGAAATGTTTAAGGTTGTCGTTTCTGTTCAAATCGATTATCTTTTAGCATATTGTTTGATCACATTAGCTCACTGAAGTGGTTTTGCGCACGCTCCGCTGTTGAAATAGGTACTTTTTTGCGATATTTTAAATAATACATCCCATACAAAGTAAGTCGAATTTTACACTTTTTCGGTCACCGTGAAATATTTTGTCTTGATATTAACCGACTTTATATTGACCGTCGCATCGAGCCCGTTGCGTAGACACCTCGTTTGTGTAGATTGGACCTGTTGCATTTTAAAAAACATCGCAATATGGATTCTGTTTGGAATAATTTTAGCGTTTTCACCTACTTTAGACACTGAATATTTGTCGTTTTTAAGCTTAGTTTGAAATGTTTTAGTTTGTCGTGTCTGTTCAAATCGATTATCTTTTAGCATACTTTTCGATCGTATTAGCTCACCGAAGTGGTTCTGCACACGTTTTACTGTTCTAGTAGGTACTCTTTTGCGATATTTTACAAGATACATCCCATACAAAGTTAGTCGAATTTTACACTTTTTCGGTCACCGTGAAATATTTTGTCTTGATATTAACCGACTTTATATTGACCGTCGCATCGAGCCCGTTGCGTAGACACCTCGTCTGTGTAGATCGGACCTGTTTCACTTCTAAAACATCGTAATATGGATTCTGTTTGCAATAATTTTAGCGTTTTCACCTACTTTAGACACTGAATATTTGTCGTTTTAAAGCTCAGTTAGAAATATTTTAGGTTGTGGTTTCTGTTCAAATCGATTATCTTTTAGCATACTTTTCGATCGTATTAGCTCACCGAAGTGGTTCTGCGCACGCTCCACTGTTGAAGTTGGTAGTCTATTGCGATATTTTAAAAGATACATCCCATACAAAGTTAGTCGAATTTTACACTTTTTCGGTCACCGTGAAATATTTTGTCTTGGTATTAACCGACTTTATATAGACCGTCGCGTCGAGTCCGTTGCTTTGATATCGCGTTTGTGTTAATCGGACCTGTTGCACTTCAAAATCTTCGCAATATGGATTCTGTTTGCAATAATTTTAGCGTTTTCACCTACTTAAGACACTGAATATTTGTCGTTTTAAAGCACAATTTGAAATGTTTTAGTTTCTCGTTTCTGTTCAAATCGATCATGTTTGAGCATACATTTCGATCAAATTAGCTTAACGGAGTGTTTGTGCGTACGCTTTGTTGTGGATTTAAGTACGTTTTTGCGATATTTTAAAAGATACATCCCATACAAAGTTGGTCGAATTTTACACTTTTTCGGTCACAGTGAAATATTTTGTCTTGATATTAACCGACTTTATATTGACCGTCGCATCGAGCCCGTTGCGTAGACACCTCGTCTGTGTAGATCGGACCTGTTTCACTTATAAAACATCGCAATATGGATTCTGTTTGCAATAATTTTAGCGTTTTCACCTACTTTAGACACTGAATATTTGTCGTTTCGAAGCTCAGTTTGAAATGTTTTAGTTTGTCGTTTCTGTTCAAATTGATCATCTTTTAGCATATTTTTCGATCATAATAGCTCACTGAAGTGGTTTTGCGCACGCCCTGCTTTTAAAGTATGTTTTCTTTTGCGATATTTTAAAAGATACATACCATACAAAGTTAGTCGAATTTTACACTTTTTCGGTCACCGTGAAATATCTTGCCTTGATATTAACCGACTTTATATTGACCGTCGCGTCGATGCCGTTGCGTAGACACCTCGTTTATGTAGAACGGACCTGTGGCATTTTAAAAACATTGCAATATGGATTCTGTTTGCAATAATTTTAGCGTTTTCACCTACTTTAGACACTGAATATTTGTCGTTTTGAAGCTCAGTTTGAAATGTTTTAGTTTGTCGTTTCTGTTCAAATCTATCATCTTTTAGCCTATTTTTCGATCATATTAGCTCAACGAAGTGGTTTTGCGCACGCTTAGCTTTTGAAGTAGGTACTATTTTGTGATATTTTAAAAGATACATCCCATACAATGTTAGTCGAATTTTACACTTTTTGGTCACCGTGAAATATTTTGTCTTGATATTAACCGACTTGATATTGACCGTCGCATCGAGCCCGTTGCGTAGACAACTCGTCTGTGTAGATCGGACCTGTTGCACTTCAAACACATCGCAATATGGATTCTGTTTGCAATAATTTTAGCGTTTTCACCTACTTTAGACACTGAACATTTGTCGTTTTAAAGCTCAGTTTGATATGTTTAAGGTTGTCGTTTCTGTTCCAATCGATCATCTTTTAGCATACTTTTCGATCATGTTAGCTAACCAGAGTGTTTGTGCGCACGCTCCGCTGTTGAAATAGGTACTTTTTTTGCGATATTTTAAATAATACATCCCATACAAAGTTAGTCGAATTTTACACTTTTTCGGTCACCGTGAAATATTTTGTCTTGATATTAACCGACTTTATATTGACCGTCGCATCGAGCCCGTTGCGTAGACACCTCAAACATCGCAATATGGATTCTGTTTGCAATAATTTTTAGCGTTTTCACCTACTTTAGACACTGAATATTTGTCGTTTCGAAGCTCAGTTTGAAATGTTTTAGTTTGTCGTTTCTGTTCAAATTGACCATCTTTTAGCATATTTTTCGATCATAATAGCTCACTGAAGTGGTTTTGCGCACGCTCAGCTTTTGAAGTAGGTACTCTTTTGCGATATTTTAAAAGATACATCCCATACAAAGTTAGTCGAATTTTACACTTTTTCGGTCACCGTGAAATATTTTGTATTGATATTAACCGACTTGATATTGACCGTCGCATCGAGCCCGTTGCAAAGACACCTCGTCTGTGTAGATCGGACCTGTTGCACTTCAAACACTTCGCAATATGGATTCTGTTTGCAATAATTTTAGCGTTTTCACCTACTTTAGACACTGAAAATTTGTCGTTTTGAAGCTCAGTTTGAAATGTTTTAGTTTGTCGTTTCTGTTCAAATTGATCATCGTTTAGCATATTTTTCGATCATATTAGCTCAACGGAGTGTTTTTGCGTATGTTCCGCTTTTGAAATAGGTACTTTTTTGCGATATTTTAAAAGATACATCCCATACAAAGTTAGTCGAATTTTACACTTTTTCGGTCACCGTAAAATATTTTGTATTAATATTTTATATTGACCGTCGCGTAGATGCCGTTGCGTAGACACTTCGTTTATGTAGAACGGACCTGTGGCATTTTAAAAACATTGCAATATGGATTCTGTTTGCAATAATTTTAGCGTTTTCACCTACTTTAGACACTGAATATTTGTCGTTTTGAAGCTCAGTTTGAAATGTTTTAGTTTGTCGTTTCTGTTCAAATCGATCATTTTGTAGCCTATTTTTTATCATATTAGCTCAACGAAGTGGTTCTGCGCACGCTTAGCTTTAAAAGAAGGTACTCTTTTGCGATATTTTAAAAGATACATCCCATACAAAGTTAGTCGAATTTTACACTTTTTCGGTCACCGTGAAATATTTTGTCTTAATATTAACCGACTTGATATGGACCGTCGCATCGAGCCCGTTGCGTAGACACCTCGTCTGTGTAGATCGGACCTGTTGCACTTCAAACACTTCGCAATATGGATTCTGTTTGCAATAATTTTAGCGTTTTCACCTACTTTAGACACTGAAAATTTGTCGTTTTAAAGCTCAGTTTGAAATGTTTAAGGTTGTCGTTTCTGTTCAAATCGATTATCTTTTAGCATATTTTTTGATCACATTAGCTCACTGAAGTGGTTTTGCGCACGCTCCGCTGTTGAAATAGGTACTTTTTTGCGATATTTTAAATAATACATCCCATACAAAGTAAGTCGAATTTTACACTTTTTCGGTCACCGTGAAATATTTTGTCTTGATATTAACCGACTTTATATTGACCGTCGCATCGAGCCCGTTGCGTAGACACCTCGTCTGTGTAGATCGGACCTGTTTCACTTCTAAAACATCGCAATATGGATTCTGTTTGCAATAATTTTAGCGTTTTCACCTACTTTAGACACTGAATATTTGTCGTTTCGAAGCTCAGTTTGAAATGTTTTAGTTTGTCGTTTCTGTTCAAATTGATCACCTTCTAGCATATTTTTCGATCATAATAGCTCACTGAAGTGGTTTTGCGCACGCTCTGCTGTTGAAATAGGTACTTTTTTGCGATATTTTAAATAATACATCACATACAAAGTAAGTCGAATTTTACACTTTTTCGGTCACCGTGAAATATTTTGTCTTGATATTAACCGACTTTATATTGACCGTCGCATCGAGCCCGTTGCGTAGACACCTCGTCTGTGTAGATCGGACCTGTTTCACTTCTCAAACATCGCAATATGGATTCTGTTTGCAATAATTTTAGCGTTTTCACCTACTTTAGACACTGAATATTTGTCGTTTCGAAGCTCAGTTTGAAATGTTTTAGTTTGTCGTTTCTGTTCAAATTGATCATCTTTTAGCATATTTTTCGATCATAATAGCTCACTAAAGTGGTTTTGCGCACGCTCCGCTGTTGAAATAGGTACTTTTTTGCGATATTTTAAAAGATATATCCCATACACAGTTAGTCGAATTTTACACTTTTTCGGTCACCGTGAAATATTTTGTCTTGATATTAACCGACTTTATATTGACCGTCGCATCGAGCCCGTTGCAAAGACACCTCGTCTGTGTAGATCGGACCAGTTTTACTTCTAAAACATCGCAATATGGATTCTGTTTGCAATAATTTTAGCGTTTTCACCTACTTTAGACACTGAATATTTGTCGTTTCGAAGCTCAGTTTGAAATGTTTTAGTTTGTCGTTTCTGTTTAAATTGATTATCTTTTAGCATACTTTTCGATCATAATAGCTTAACGGAGTGTTTTTGCGCACGCTCCGCTGTTGAAGTAGGTATTCTCTGCGTAATTTTAAAAGATACATGCCATACAATGTTAGTCGAATTTTACACTTTTTCGGTCACCGTGAAATTTTTTGTCTTGATATTAACTCACTTTATATTGACCGTCACATCGAGACCGTTGCTTAGATACCTTGATTGTGTAGATCGGACCTGTTGCACTTCAAAAACATTGCAATACGGATTCTGTTTGCAATAATTTTAAAGTTTTCACCTACTTTAGACACTGAATATTTGTCGTTTTGAAGCTCAGTTTGAAATGTTTTAGTTTGTCGTTTCTGTTTAAATTGATTATCTTTTAGCATACTTTTCGATCATATTAGCTTAACGGAGTGTTTTTGCGCACGCTCCGCTGTTGAAGTAGGTATTCTCTGCGTAATTTTAAAAGATACATGCCATACAATGTTAGTCGAATTTTACACTTTTTCGGTCACCGTGAAATTTTTTGTCTTGATATTAACTCACTTTTTATTGACCGTCACATCGAGACCGTTGCTTAGATACCTTGATTGTGTAGATCGGACCTGTTGCACTTCAAAAACATTGCAATACGGATTCTGTTTGCAATAATTTTAAAGTTTTCACCTACTTTAGACACTGAATATTTGTCGTTTTGAAGCTCAGTTTGAAATGTTTTAGTTTGTCGTTTCTGTTTAAATTGATCATCTTTTAGCATACTTTTCGATCATATTAGCTCTTTGAAGTGTTTATGCGCACGCTCCGCTGTTCTTGTTGGTACTTTCCTGCGTTATTTTAAAAGATACATGCCATACAATGTTAGTCGAATTTTACACTTTTTCGGTCACCGTGAAATTTTTTGTCTTGATATTAACTCACTTTATATTAACCGTCACATCGAGACCGTTGCTTAGATACCTCGATTGTGTAGATCGGACCTGTTGCACTATAAAAACATTGCAATATGGATTCTGTTTGCAATAATTTTAAAGTTTTCACCTACTTTAGACACTGAATATTTGTCGTTTTAAAGCTCAGTTTGAAATGTTTTAGGTTGTCGTTTCTGTTCAAATCGATCATCTTTTAGCATACTTTTCGATCATATTAGCTCCTCAAAGTGTTTGTGCGCACGCTCCGCTTTTCTAGTTGGTACTTTCCTGCGTTATTTTAAAAGATACATGTCATACAATGTTAGTCAAATTTTACACTTTTTCGGTCACCGTGAAATATTTTGTCTTGATATTAACCGACTTTATATTGACCGTCGCGTCGATGCTGTTGCGTAGACACCTCGATTGTGTAGATCGGACCTGTTGCACTTCAAAAACATCGCAATATGGATTCTGTTTGCAATAATTTTAGCGTTTTTACCTACTTTAGACACTGAATATTTGTCGTTTTAAAGCTCAGTTTGAGTTGTTTTAGTTTGTCGTTTATGTTCAAATCGATCATCTTTTAACATGTTTTTGGTTTTAATTAGCTCACCGAAGTGGTTCTGCGCACGCTCCGCTATTCTAGTAGGTACTCTTTTGCGATATTTTAAAAGATACATGCAATACAAAGTTAGACGAATTTTACACTTTTTCGGTCACCGTGAAATATTTTGTCTTGATATGAACCGACTTTATATTGACCGTCGCATCGAGCCCGTTGCGTAGACACGTCATCTGTGTAGATCGGACCTGTTGCACTTCAAAAACATCGCAATATGGATTCTGTTTGCAATAATTTGAGCGTTTCACCCGCTTTAGACACTGAATATGTGTCGTTTTAAAGCTCAGTTTGAAATGTTTTAGTTTGTCATTTCTGTTCAAATCGATCATCTTTTAGCATACTTTTCGATCATATTTGCTCACTGAAGTGTTTGTGCGCACGTTCCGCTGTTGAAATAGGTACTTTTTTGCGATATTTTAAAAGATACATCCCATACAAATTTGTCGAATTTTACACTTTTTCGGTCACCGTGAAATATTTTGTCTTGATATAAACCGACTTTATATTGACCGTCGCGTCGAGGCCATTGCGTAGACACATCGTTGGTGTAGATCGGACCTGTTGCACTTCAAAAACATTGCAATACAGATTCTGTTTGCAATAATTTTAAAGTTTTCACCTACTTTATACACTTAATATTTGTCGTTTTGAAGCTCAGTTTGAAATGTTTTAGTTTGTCGTTTCTGTTTAAATTGATCATCTTTTAGCATACTTTTCGATCATATTAGCTCTTTGAAGTGTTTATGCGCACGCTCCGCTGTTCTAGTTGGTACTTTCCTGCGTTATTTTAAAAGATACATGCCATACAATGTTAGTCGAATTTTACACTTTTTCGGTCACCGTGAAATTTTTTGTCTTGATATTATCTCACTTTATATTAACCGTCACATCGAGACCGTTGCTTAGATACCTCGATTGTGTAGATCGGACCTGTTGCACTATAAAAACATTGCAATATGGATTCTGTTTGCAATAATTTTAAAGTTTTCACCTACTTTAGACACTGAATATTTGTCGTTTTAAAGCTCAGTTTGAAATGTTTTAGGTTGTCGTTTTTGTTCAAATCGATCATCTTTTAGCATACTTTTCGATCATATTAGCTCCTCGAAGTGTTTGTGCGCACGCTTCGCTTTTTTTGTTGGTACTTTCCTGCGATATTTCAAAAGATACATCCCATACAAAGTTAGTCGAATTTTACACTTTTTCGGTCACCGTGAAATATTTTATCTTGATATTAAACGACTTTATATGGACCATCGCGTCGATGCCGTTGCGTAGACACCTTGTTTATGTAGACCGGACCTGTGGCATTTTTAAAACTTCGCAATATGGATTCTGTTTGCAATAATTTTAGCGTTTTTACCTACTTTAGACACTGAATATTTGTCGTTTTAAAGCTCAGTTTGAAATGTTTAAGTTTGTCGTTTCTGTTCAAATCGATCATCTTTTAACATGTTTTTGGTTTTAATTAGCTCACCGAAGTGGTTCTGCGCACGCTCCGCTATTCTAGTAGGTACTCTTTTGCGATATTTTAAAAGATACATGCCATACAAAGTTAGTCGAATTTTACACTTTTTCGGTCACCGTGAAATATTTTGTCTTGATATTAACCGACTTTATATTGACCGTCGCATCGAGCCCGTTGCGTAAACACGTCATCTGTGTAGATCGGACCTGTTGCACTTAAAAAACATCGCAATATGGATTCTGTTTGCAATAATTTGAGCGTTTCACCCACTTTAGACACTGAATATGTGTCGTTTTAAAGCTCAGTTTGAAATGTTTTAGTTTGTCATTTCTGTTCAAATCGATCATCTTTTAGCATACTTTTCGATCATATTTGCTCACTGAAGTGTTTGTGCGCACGTTCCGCTGTTGAAATAGGTACTTTTTTGCGATATTTTAAAAGATACATCCCATACAGAATTAGTCGAATTTTACACTTTTTCGGTCACCGTGAAATATTTTGTCTTGATATAAACCGACTTTATATTGACCGTCGCGTCGAGGCCATTGCGTAGACACATCGTAGGTGTAGATCGGACCTGTTGCATTTCAAAAACTTCGCAATATGGATTCTGTTTGCAATAATTTAAGCGTTTTCACCTACTTTAGGCACTGAAAATTTGTCGTTTTAAAGCTCAGTTTAAAATGTTTAAGGTTGTCGTTTCTGTTCAAATCGATTATCTTTTAGCATATGTTCCGATCACATTAGCTCAATGAAGTGGTTTTGCGCACGCTCCGCTGTTGAAATAGCTACTTTTTTGCGATATTTCAAAAGATACATCCCATACAAAGTTAGTCGAATTTTACACTTTTTCGGTCACCGTGAAATTTTTTGTCTTGATATTAACTCACTTTATATTAACCGTCACATCGAGACCGTTGTTTAGATACCTCGATTGTGTAGATCGGACCTGTTGCACTATAAAAACATTGCAATATGGATTCTGTTTGCAATAATTTTAAAGTTTTCACCTACTTTAGACACTGAATATTTGTCGTTTTAAAGCTCAGTTTGAAATGTTTTAGGTTGTCGTTTCTGTTCAAATCGATCATCTTTTAGCATACTTTTCGATCATATTAGCTCCTCGAAGTGTTTGTGCGCACGCTTCGCTTTTTTTGTTGGTACTTTCCTGCGTTATTTTAAAAGATACATGCCATACAAAGTTAGTCGAATTTTACACTTTTTCGGTCACCGTGAAATATTTTGTCTTGATATTAACCGACTTTATATTGACCGTCGCGTCGATGCTGTTGCGTAGACACCTCGATTGTGTAGATCGGACCTGTTGCACTTCAAAAACATCGCAATATGGATTCTGTTTGCAATAATTTTAGCGTTTTTACCTACTTTAGACACTGAATATTTGTCGTTTTAAAGCTCAGTTTGAAATGTTTAGTTTGTCGTTTCTGTTCAAATCGATCATCTTTTAACATGTTTTTGGTTTTAATTAGCTCACCGAAGTGGTTCTGCGCACGCTCCGCTATTCTAGTAGGTACTCTTTTGCGATATTTTAAAAGATACATGCAATACAAAGTTAGTCGAATTTTACACTTTTTCGGTCACCGTGAAATATTTTGTCTTGATATTAACCGACTTTATATTGACCGTCGCATCGAGCCCTTTGCGTAGACACGTCATCTGTGTAGATCGGACCTGTTGCACTTAAAAAACATCGCAATATGGATTCTGTTTGCAATAATTTGAGCGTTTCACCCACTTTAGACACTGAATATGTGTCGTTTTAAAGCTCAGTTTGAAATGTTTTAGTTTGTCATTTCTGTTCAAATCGATCATCTTTTAGCATACTTTTCGATCATATTTGCTCACTGAAGTGTTTGTGCGCACGTTCCGCTGTTGAAATAGGTACTTTTTTGCGATATTTTAAAAGATACATCCCATACAAAATTAGTCGAATTTTACACTTTTTCGGTCACCGTGAAATATTTTGTCTTGATATAAACCGACTTTATATTGACCGTCGCGTCGAGGCCATTGCGTAGACACATCGTTGGTGTAGATCGGACCTGTTGCATTTCAAAAACTTCGCAATATGGATTCTGTTTGCAATAATTTAAGCGTTTTCACCTACTTTAGACACTGAAAATTTGTCGTTTTAAAGCTCAGTTTAAAATGTTTAAGGTTGTCGTTTCTGTTCAAATCGATTATCTTTTAGCATATGTTCCGATCACATTAGCTCAATGAAGTGGTTTTGCGCACGCTCCGCTGTTGAAATAGCTACTTTTTTGCGATATTTCAAAAGATACATCCCATACAAAGTTAGTCGAATTTTACACTTTTTCGGTCACCGTGAAATATTTTGTCTTGATATTAACCGACTTTATATGGACCATCGCGTCGATGCCGTTGCGTAGACACCTTGTTTATGTAGACCGGACCTGTGGCATTTTGAAAACTTCGCAATATGGATTCTGTTTGCAATAATTTTAGCGTTTTTACCTACTTTAGACACTGAATATTTGTCGTTTTAAAGCTCAGTTTGAAATGTTTAAGTTTGTCGTTTCTGTTCAAATCGATCATCTTTTAACATGTTTTTGGTTTTAATTAGCTCACCGAAGTGGTTCTGCGCACGCTCCGCTTTTCTAGTAGGTACTCTTTTGCGATATTTTAAAAGATACATGCCATACAAAGTTAGTCGAATTTTACACTTTTTCGGTCTCCGTGAAATATTTTGTCTTGATATAAACCGACTTTATATTGACCGTCGCGTTGAGGCCATTGCGTAGACACATCGTTGGTGTAGATCGGACCTGTTGCATTTCAAAAACTTCGCAATATGGGTTCTGTTTGCAATAATTTAAGCGTTTTCACCTACTTTAGACACTGAAAATTTGTCGTTTTAAAGCTCAGTTTAAAATGTTTAAGGTTGTCGTTTCTGTTCAAATCGATTATCTTTTAGCATATTTTTTGATCACATTAGCTCACTGAAGTGGTTTTGCGCACGCTCCGCTGTTAAAATAGCTACTTTTTTGCGATATTTTAAAAGATAAATGCCATACAATGTTAGTCGAATTTTACACTTTTTCGGTCACCGTGAAATATTTTGTCTTGATATTAACCGACTTTATATGGACCATCGCGTCGAGGCCGTTGCGTAGACACCTCGTTTGTGTAGATCGGACCTGTTGCACTTCAAAAACATCGCAATATGGATTCTGTTTGCAATAATTTTAGCGTTTTCACCTACTTTAGACACTGAATATTTGTCGTTTTGAAGCTCAGTTTGAAATGTTTTAGTTTGTCGTTTCTGTTTAAATTGATTATCTTTTAGCATACTTTTCGATCATATTAGCTTAACGGAGTGTTTTCGCGCACGCTCCGCTGTTGAAGTAGGTATTCTCTGCGTAATTTTAAAAGATACATGCCATACAATGTTAGTCGAATTTTACACTTTTTCGGTCACCGTGAAATTTTTTGTCTTGATATTAACCGACTTTATGGGCCATTCTTTAAGCACCGTTATTTGATGGTCACACGTTTGTAATTCCAAACATATTCTATGTTTAATTAAATAATAAATTTTGTATGTTTTATCATGTATCTATCTATATGAATTCACTTTAAAATGTGTTATTATGTTTGTAGTTTTGTAGGAAAAAATATTTTACCATCGGAATCGGGAGTAAAACTGCTGTTCTTCGGGCGTCACACTGAGTTGGCGCTCAGTTTAAACACTTCTCTCTTGCTGGACTTTTACATTATATTAACATTATATATTTTTAAAAATTGGATACTAAGTCAGGATTCATTATATCGAGGGGGAAAAAATCAGTCCTTAGATTTAAATTTTACATACTTAATTTTGTGTCGGTCACACGATTTTACCATTTTCGAAAATGTGACTCAAAATTGCTCATAACTTCAAAAAGGTTCATCCTATCGACACAAACCATAGGTCCGCAGAAACTTCAGACCTGTCAAAACACTAATAGAAGACAAATAAGTATCTCATAGCTATGATATAGCTAATACAGCTCCTTGCGTTTTATTTTTTTTGTTCAGACCCTAGTGCATGTGACCCTTCATGGGTAATGTTTTAAGATTATAAGTCAGCGTCAGGAATAAATGTCTACTATTGAATCATAAAACTCATAGTCAAGATTCATTAGAGCTGATTAGATTACATAAATGTTAGTTACTTAATTTAACATTTCTGAAAATGTAAAATTTTCGTCACTTGCGTGGCACAACTTTCGTGGACAATTTCCCACGAAAGTTACAAATCATACCACGAAAGGTTATCATAGTGTACTGATCTCACTATAATTTATATTTTATGGTTTGCAAATGCAGTTAAAATAACCGCCTTAACGTTTCAAACTTGAATTATTCTACTTAGACAGTTTCCAGAGGCACAGATATGATTTATAGAAATAATGTAGCTTACTATAAATATGTATAGAATATGACGTCTTAAATCTTGATTTTATTCGGCTTTGAATCGCGTCATCAATCTACTATATACTAATTATATGAAGAAATCACAATATGTTACTCTAAAAAGCATACTCATTCATTAATTAATTTTAGTGCATTATTCGCAATTAGCCCAATTTGTGTAGTTTATATGAAAAAAAAAATGAATAATTCTTTGCCACAAATAAGAATGATAGCAGTTATGCCAGTCATCTTAATTTATTCAAACAAGTGGCATGGCTAATATTTGAGCCTGGTCTAAAGCTGGAAATTTGTCCACTAGACCGATAAAAGAGTCTACTTTGAGGCTACTAGATAAAGACTGGGAATCATGAGTTTGCTTTACCGGAAAAAAACTACAATTAACACTGATACTGGTTCGAAAATAAGCGCGTGACGTCTGGTGTTTATTTCCAAAGATTCAAATGAAATAGCTTAATTCTTTATTGGATACGAAAAGGTCATATTTTGAAAGCTCTTACAGTTATGCTCCAGCAACTAGTAGTCTAAATAGTCTCACTCCAGGCAAGCAAAATATCTGGAAGACTAATTTATTAATTGTAAAGTTTATAAAGGGCCTAACCTATATACCTAATATAACTGAGCCTACCTTAAATGAGTTGCTAATAGCCGGCAAATATCTAATTACTAGATTCAGGGTACCTGTATGTAATTTGAGGCTCTACTTTGAAGGGTAAAGAGTTGATTGCTACAGATTTGCTACATGTACCTTAGCTTACCTTTACCTTTATAATCTCAGATAATTTCGACAGAATGCGACTACTTACCAAAATAGGTTAAGGAAGCGATTAAATTACAAAATACTAAAAATTTGATCGTAAGTATGGGTTTAAATTGTCGAATGTCAAAATACCATTGCTCCGAAAGTGTGAAACCGTAAAATTTAACAAAGTATCCTATCGCTGTCAAATACGGTCATTGTTGTGTGCCGAGAACAAATGCGAGTAAACAGTGAATTTGAGGTCAGTGATACTGAAAATGAGTGCAATAAAACACTTAGAAGGAGGGTAGACCATAAGGTCTACAAATAACAGCCCACTTGTAACAGTTTTAGGTACGCTGTGATCATGGCACTTGCAACAGTGTCGAAATACCTATCGGATACTCATAAATAATTTGGTACATAGTAGCAATGTCGAAGGTAACAAACTATTATCATGTTAGTGTTCATCATGAATGTTTAAAAATATATGTAATACCTAACCATATTACTATTTGTCTCAAATATATATAATATTTCAAGTACTTTGATACTTTTATTACCGAATTATCTATCCAAAAAGACGCTGCGTAACTTTCGTGTCACGGTGAGTAACTTTCGTGGCTTACGAAATTTCAATATTAAATATCTACATGAATAATGAACCGATTTTCATGATTCTAACAGATTATGTTACAGTTTGATAGTTTCTTTAAAGCAGTATTTTTTTTATTTGAATAATATCAGTATCAATTTTCGCCACGAAGGTGACGCGAATAACACTTTCTGAAGAAATGCCCTTATATTGACCGTCGCATCGAGCCCGTTGGGTAGACACGTCATCTGTGTAGATCGGACCTGTTGCACTTAAAAACCATCGCAATATGGATTCTGTTTGCAATAATTTGAGCGTTTCACCCACTTTAGACACTGAATATGTGTCGTTTTAAAGCTCAGTTTGAAATGTTTTAGTTTGTCATTTCTGTTCAAATCGATCATCTTTTAGCATACTTTACGATCATATTTGCTCACTGAAGTGTTTGTGCGCACGTTCCGCTGTTGAAATAGCTACTTTTTTGCGATATTTCAAAAGATACATCCCATACAAAGTTAGTCGAATGTTACACTTTTTCGGTCACCGTGAAATATTTTGTCTTGATATTAACCGACTTTATATGGACCATCGCGTCGATGCCGTTGCGTAGACACCTTGTTTATGTAGACCGGTTCTGTGGCATTTTGAAAACTTCGCAATATGGATTCTGTTTGCAATAATTTTAGCGTTTTTACCTACTTAAGACACTGAATATTTGTCGTTTTAAAGTTCAGTTTGAAATGTTTAAGTTTGTCGTTTCTGTTCAAATCGATCATCTTTTAACATGTTTTTGGTTTAAATTAGCTCACCGAAGTGGTGCTACGCACGCTCCGCTATTCTAGTAGGTACTCTTTTGCGATATTTTAAAAGATACATGCCATACAAAGTTAGTCGAATTTTACACTTTTTCGGTCACCGTGAAATATTTTGTCTTGATATAAACCGACTTTATATTGACCGTCGCGTCGAGGCCATTGCGTAGACACATCGTTGGTGTAGATCGGACCTGTTGCATTTCAAAAACTTCGCAATATGGATTCTGTTTGCAATAATTTAAGCGTTTACACCTACTTTAGACACTGAAAATTTGTCGTTTTAAAGCTCAGTTTAAAATGTTTAAGGTTGTCGTTTCTGTTCAAATTGATCATCTTTTAGCATATTTTTCGATCATAATAGCTCACTGAAGTGGTTTTGCGCACGCTCCGCTGTTGAAATAGGTACTTTTTTGCGATATTTTAAAAGATATATCCCATACAAAGTTAGTCGAATTTTACACTTTTTCGGTCACCGTGAAATATTTTGTCTTGATATTAACCGACTTTATATTGACCGTCGCATCGAGCCCGTTGCGTAGACACCTCGTCTGTGTAGATCGGACCTGTTGCATTTCAAACACATCGCAATTTGGATTCTGTTTGCAATAATTTTAGCGTTTTTACCTACTTTAGACACTGAAAATTTGTCGTTTTAAAGCTCAGTTTGAAATGTTTAAGGTTGTCGTTTCTGTTCAAATCGATTATCTTTTAGCATATTTTTTGATCACATTAGCTCACTGAAGTGGTTTTGCGCACGCTCCGCTGTTGAAATAGGTACTTTTTTGCGATATTTTAAATAATACATCCCATACAAAGTAAGTCGAATTTTACACTTTTTCGGTCACCGTGAAATATTTTGTCATGATATTAACCGACTTTATATTGACCGTCGCATCGAGCTCGTTGCGTAGCAACTCGTCTGTGTAGATCGGACCTGTTGCACTTCTAAAACATCGCAATATGGATTCTGTTTGCAATAATTTTAGCGTTTTCACCTACTTTAGACACTGAATATTTGTCGTTTTGAAGCTCAGTTTGAAATGTTTTAGTTTGTCGTTTCTGTTCGAATCTATTATCTTTTAGCCTATTTTTCGATCATATTAGCTCAACGAAGTGGTTCTGCGCACGCTTAGCTTTTGAAAAAGGTACTTTTTTGCGATATTTTACAAGATACATCCCATACAAAGTTAGTCGAATTTTACACTTTTTCGGTCACCGTGAAATATTTTGTCTTGATATTAACCGACTTTATATTGACCGTCGCATCGAGCCCGTTGCATAGACACCTCGTCTGTGTAGATCGGACCTGTTGCATTTCAAACACTTCGCAATTTGGATTCTGTTTGCAATAATTTTAGCGTTTTTACCTACTTTAGACACTGAAAATTTGTCATTTTAAAGCTCAGTT
Organism: Pyrausta purpuralis; assembly: GCA_963924145.1. Lineage (NCBI taxonomy): Eukaryota > Metazoa > Arthropoda > Insecta > Lepidoptera > Crambidae > Pyrausta > Pyrausta purpuralis. The sequence continues at coordinate 10,905,341 of OZ001668.1, read as the reverse complement.
TGAAATGTTTAAGGTTGTCGTTTCTGTTCAAATCGATTATCTTTTAGCATAATTTTTGATCACATTAGCTCACTAAAGTGGTTTTGCGCACGCTCCGCTGTTGAAATAGGTACTCTTTTGCGATATTTTAAAAGATACATACCATACAAAGTTAGTCGAATTTTACACTTTTTCGGTCACCGTGAAATATTTTGTCTTGATATTAACCGACTTTATATTGACCGTCGCATCGAGCCCGTTGCGTAGACACCTCGTCTGTGTAGATCGGACCTGTTTCACTTCTAAAACATCGCAATATGGATTCTGTTTGCAATAATTTTAGCGTTTTCACCTACTTTAGACAATGAATATTTGTCGTTTCGAAGCTCAGTTTGAAATGTTTTAGTTTGTCGTTTCTGTTCAAATTGATCATCTTTTAGCATATTTTTCGATCATAATAGCTTACTGAAGAGGTTTTGCGCACGCTCCGCTGTTGAAATAGGTACTTTTTTGCGATATTTTAAAAGATATATCCCATACAAAGTTAGTCGAATTTTACACTTTTTCGGTCACCGTGAAATATTTTGTCTTGATATTAACCGACTTTATATTGACCGTCGCATCGAGCCCGTTGCGTAGACACCTCGTCTGTGTAGATCGGACCTGTTGCATTTCAAACACATCGCAATTTGGATTCTGTTTGCAATAATTTTAGCGTTTTTACCTACTTTAGACACTAAAAATTTGTCGTTTTAAAGCTCAGTTTGAAATGTTTAAGGTTGTCGTTTCTGTTCAAATCGATTATCTTTTAGCATATTTTTTGATCACATTAGCTCACTGAAGTGGTTTTGCGCACGCTCCGCTGTTGAAATAGGTACTTTTTTGCGATATTTTAAATAATACATCCCATACAAAGTAAGTCGAATTTTACACTTTTTCGGTCACCGTGAAATATTTTGTCTTGATATTAATCGACTTTATATTGACCGTCGCATCGAGCCCGTTGCGTAGACACCTCGTCTGTGTAGATCGGACCTGTTGCATTTCAAACACATCGCAATTTGGATTCTGTTTGCAATAATTTTAGCGTTTTTACCTACTTTAGACACTGAAAATTTGTCGTTTTAAAGCTCAGTTTGAAATGTTTAAGGTTGTCGTTTCTGTTCAAATCGATTATCTTCTAGCATATTTTTTGATCACATTAGCTCACTGAAGTAGTTTTGCGCACGCTCCGCTGTTGAAATAGGTACTTTTTTGCGATATTTTAAATAATACATCCCATACAAAGTAAGTCGAATTTTACACTTTTTCGGTCACCGTGAAATATTTTGTCTTGATATTAACCGACTTTATATTGACCGTCGCATCGAGCTCGTTGCGTAGACACCTCGTCTGTGTAGATCGGACCTGTTGCACTTCTAAAACATCGCAATATGGATTCTGTTTGCAATAATTTTAGCGTTTTCACCTACTTTAGACACTGAATATTTGTCGTTTCGAAGCTCAGTTTGAAATGTTTTAGTTTGTCGTTTCTGTTCAAATTGATCATCTTTTAGCATATTTTTCGATCATAATAGCTCACTGATGTGGTTTTGCGCACGCTCTGCTGTTGAAATAGGTACTTTTTTGCGATATTTTAAAAGATATATCCCATACAAAGTTAGTCGAATTTTACACTTTTTCGGTCACCGTGAAATATTTTGTCTTGATATTAACCGACTTTATATTGACCGTCGCATCGAGCCCGTTGCGTAGACACCTCGTCTGTGTAGATCGGACCTGTTGCATTTTAAACACATCGCAATATGGATTCTGTTTGCAATAATTGTAGCGTTTTTACCTACTTTAGACACTGAATATTTGTCGTTTTAAAGCTCAGTTTGAAATGTTTTAGTTTGTCGTTTCTGTTCAAATCGATCATCTTTTAGCAAACTTTTTGATCACATTAGCTCACCGAAGTGGTACTGCGCACGCTCCGCTATTCTAGTAGGTACTTTTTTGCGATATTTTAAAAGATACATGCCATACAAAGTTAGTCAAATTTTACACTTTTTCGGTCACCGTGAAATATTTTGTCTTGATATTAACCGACTTTATATTGACCGTCGCGTCGATGCCGTTGCGTAGACACCTCGATTGTGTAGATCGGACCTGTTGCACTTCAAAAACATCGCAATATGGATTCTGTTTGCAATAATTTTAGCGTTTTTACCTACTTTAGACACTGAATATTTGTCGTTTTAAAGCTCAGTTTGAAATGTTTTAGTTTGTCGTTTCTGTTCAAATCGATCATCTTTTAGCAAACTTTTTGATCACATTAGCTCACCGAAGTGGTACTGCGCACGCTCCGCTATTCTAGTAGGTACTCTTTTGCGATATTTTAAAAGATACATGCCATACAAAGTTAGTCAAATTTTACACTTTTTCGGTCACCGTGAAATATTTTGTCTTGATATTAACCGACTTTATATTGACCGTCGCGTCGATGCCGTTGCGTAGACACCTCGATTGTGTAGATCGGACCTGTTGCACTTCAAAAACATCGCAATATGGATTCTGTTTGCAATAATTTAAGCGTTATCACCTACTTTAGACACTGAATATTTGTCGTTTTGAAGCTCAGTTTGAAATGTTTTAGTTTGTCGTTTCTGTTCAAATCGATCATGTTTAAGCATACTTTTCGATCATATTAGCTCACTGATGTGGTTCTGCGCACGCTCCGCTGTTAAAGTAGGTACTCTTTTGCGATATTTTAAAAGATACATGCCATACAAAGTTAGTCGAACTTTACACTTTTTCGGTCACCGTGAAATATATTGTCTTGATATTAAACGACTTTATATGGACCATCGCGTCGAGGCCGTTGCGTAGACACCTCGTTTGTGTAGATCGGACCTGTTGCACTTCAAAAACATCGCAATATGGATTCTGTTTGCAATAATTTTAGCGTTTTCACCTACTTTAGACACTGAATATTTGTCGTTTTGAAGCTCAGTTTGAAATGTTTTAGTTCGTCGTTTCTGTTTAAATTGATTATCTTTTAGCATACTTTTCGATCATATTAGCTTAACGGAGTGTTTTTGCGCACGTTCCGCTGTTGAAGTAGGTCTTCTCTGCGTAATTTTAAAAGATACATGCCATACAATGTTAGTCGAATTTTACACTTTTTCGGTCACCGTGAAATTTTTTGTCTCGATATTAACTCACTTTATATTGACCTTCACATCGAGACCGTTGCTTAGATACCTTGATTGTGTAGATCGGACCTGTTGCACTTCAAAAACATTGCAATATGGATTCTGATTGCAATAATTTTAAAGTTTTCACCTACTTTATACACTGAATATTTGTCGTTTTGAAGCTCAGTTTGAAATGTTTTAGTTTGTCGTTTCTGTTTAAATTGATCATCTTTTAGCATACTTTTCGATCAAATTAGCTCCTCGAAGTGTTTGTGCGCACGCTCCGCTGTTCTAGTTGGTACTTTCCTGCGTTATTTTAAAAGATACATGCCATACAATGTTAGTCGAATTTTACACTTTTTCGGTCACCGTGAAATTTTTTGTCTTGATATTAACTCACTTTATATTAACCGTCACATCGAGACCGTTGCTTAGATACCTCGATTGTGTAGATCGGACCTGTTGCATTATAAAAACATTGCAATATGGATTCTGTTTGCAATAATTTTAAAGTTTTCACCTACTTTAGACACTGAATATTTGTCGTTTTAAAGCTCAGTTCGAAATGTTTTAGGTTGTCGTTTCTGTTCAAATCGATCATCTTTTAGCATACTTTTCGATCATATTAGCTCCTCGAAGTGTTTTTGCGCACGCTCCGCTTTTCTAGTTGGTACTTTCCTGCGTTATTTTAAAAGATACATGTCATACAATGTTAGTCAAATTTTACACTTTTTCGGTCACCGTGAAATATTTTGTCTTGATATTAACCGACTTTATATTGACCGTCGCGTCGATGCTGTTGCGTAGACACCTCGATTGTGTAGATCGGACCTGTTGCATTTCAAAAACATCGCAATATGGATTCTGTTTGCAATAATTTTAGCGTTTTTACCTACTTTAGACACTGAATATTTGTCGTTTTAAAGCTCAGTTTGAAATGTTTTAGTTTGTCGTTTCTGTTCAAATCGATCATCTTTTAACATGTTTTTGGTTTTAATTAGCTCACCGAAGTGGTTCTGCGCACGCTCCGCTATTCTAGTAGGTACTCTTTTGCGATATATTAAAAGATACATGCCATACAAAGTTAGTCGAATTTTACACTTTTTCGGTCACCGTGAAATATTTTGTCTTGATATTAACCGACTTTATATTGACCGTCGCATCGGGCCCGTTGCGTAGACACGTCATCTGTGTAGATCGGGCCTGTTGCACTTAAAATAACATCGCAATATGGATTCTGTTTGCAATAATTTGAGCGTTTCACCCACTTTAGACACTGAATATGTGTCGTTTTAAAGCTCAGTTTGAAATGTTTTAGTTTGTCATTTCTGTTCAAATCGATCATCTTTTAGCATACTTTTTCGATCATATTTGCTCACTGAAGTGTTTGTGCGCACGTTCCGCTGTTGAAATAGGTACTTTTTTGCGATATTTTAAAAGATACATCCCATACAAAATTAGTCGAATTTTACACTTTTTCGGTCAACGTGAAATATTTTGTCTTGATATAAACCGACTTTATATTGACCGTCGCGTCGAGGCCATTGCGTAGACACATCGTTGGTGTAGATCGGACCTGTTGCATTTCAAAAACTTCGCAATATGGATTCTGTTTGCAATAATTTAAGCGTTTTCACCTACTTTAGACACTGAAAATTTGTCGTTTTAAAGCTCAGTTTAAAATGTTTAAGGTTGTCGTTTCTGTTCAAATCGATTATCTTTTAGCATATTTTTCGATCACATTAGCTCAATGAAGTGGTTTTGCGCACGCTCCGCTGTTAAAATAGCTACTTTTTTGCGATATTTCAAAAGATACATCCCATACAAAGTTAGTCGAATTTTACACTTTTTCGGTCACCGTGAAATATTTTGTCTTGATATTAACCGACTTTATATTGACCGTCGCATCGATGCTGTTGCGTAGACACCTCGATTGTGTAGATCGGACCTGTTGCACTTCAAAAACATCGCAATATGGATTCTGTTTGCAATAATTTTAGCGTTTTTACCTACTTTAGACACTGAATATTTGTCGTTTTAAAGCTCAGTTTGAAATGTTTTAGTTTGTCGTTTCTGTTCAAATCGATCATCTTTTAACATGTTTTTGGTTATAATTAGCTCACCGAAGTGGTTCTGCGCACGCTCCGCTATTCTAGTAGGTACTCTTTTGCGATATTTTAAAAGATACATGCCATACAAAGTTAGTCGAATTTTACACTTTTTCGGTCACCGTGAAATATTTTGTCTTGATATTAACCGACTTTATATTGACCGTCGCATCGAGCCCGTTGCGTAGACACGTCATCTGTGTAGATCGGACCTGTTGCACTTAAAAAACATCGCAATATGGATTCTGTTTGCAATAATTTGAGCGTTTCACCCACTTTAGACACTGAATATGTGTCGTTTTAAAGCTCAGTTTGAAATGTTTTAGTTTGTCATTTCTGTTCAAATCGATCATCTTTTAGCATACTTTTCGATCATATTTGCTCAGTATAGTGTTTGTGCGCACGTTCCGCTGTTGAAATAGGTAATTTTTTGCGATATTTTAAAAGATACATCCCATACAAAATTAGTCGAATTTTACACTTTTTCGGTCACCGTGAAATATTTTGTCTTGATATAAACCGACTTTATATTGACCGTCGCGTCGAGGCCATTGCGTAGACACATCGTTTGTGTAGATCGGACCTGTTGCATTTCAAAAACTTCGCAATATGGATTCTGTTTGCAATAATTTAAGCGTTTTCACCTACTTTAGACACTGAAAATTTGTCGTTTTAAAGCTCAGTTTAAAATGTTTAAGGTTGTCGTTTCTGTTCAAATCGATTATCTTTTAGCATATTTTTCGATCACATTAGCTCAATGAAGTGGTTTTGCGCACGCTCCGCTGTTGAAATAGCTACTTTTTTGCGATATTTCAAAAGATACATTCCGTACAAAGTTAGTCGAATTTTACACTTTTTCGGTCACCGTGAAATATTTTGTCTTGATATTAACCGACTTTATATGGACCATCGCGTCGATGCCGTTGCGTAGACACCTTGTTTATGTAGACCGGACCTGTGGCATTTTTAAAACTTCGCAATATGGATTCTGTTTGCAATAATTTTAGCGTTTTTACCTACTTTAGACACTGAATATTTGTCGTTTTAAAGCTCAGTTTGAAATGTTTAAGTTTGTCGATTCTGTTCAAATCGATCATCTTTTCACATGTTTTTGGTTTTAATTAGCTCACCGAAGTAGTTCTGCGCACGCTCCGCTATTCTAGTAGGTACTCTTTTGCGATATTTTAAAAGATACATGCCATACAAAATTAGTCGAATTTTACACTTTTTCGGTCACCGTGAAATATTTTGTCTTGATATAAACCGACTTTATATTGACCGTCGCGTCGAGGCCATTGCGTAGACACATCGTTGGTGTAAAACGGACCTGTTGCATTTCAAAAACTTCGCAATATGGATTCTGTTTGCAATAATTTAAGCGTTTTCACCTACTTTAGACACTGAAAATTTGTCGTTTTAAAGCTCAGTTTAAAATGTTTAAGGTTGTCGTTTCTGTTCAAATCGATTATCTTTTAGCATATTTTTCGATCACATTAGCTCACTGAAGTGGTTTTGCGCACGCTCCGCTGTTAAAATATCTACTTTTTTGCGATATTTTAAAAGATACATCCCATACAAAGTTAGTCGAATTTTACACTTTTTCGGTCACCGTGAAATATTTTGTCTTGATATTAACCGACTTTATATGGACCATCGCGTCGAGGCCGTTACGTAGACACCTCGTTTGTGTAGATCGGACCTGTTGCACTTCAAAAACATCGCAATATGGATTCTGTTTGCAATAATTTTAGCGTTTTCACCTACTTTAGACACTGAATATTTGTCGTTTTGAAGCTCAGTTTGAAATGTTTTAGTTTGTCGTTTCTGTTTAAATTGATCATCTTTTAGCATACTTTTCGATCATATTAGCTCTTTGAAGTGTTTGTGCGCACGCTCCGCTGTTCTAGTTGGTACTTCCCTGCGTTATTTTAAAAGATACATGCCATACAATGTTAGTCGAATTTTACACTTTTTCGGTCACCGTGAAATTTTTTGTCTTGATATTAACTCACTTTATATTAACCGTCACATCGAGACCGTTGCTTAGATACCTCGATTGTGTAGATCGGACCTGATGCACTTAAAAAACATCGCAATATGGATTCTATTTGCAATAATTTGAGCGTTTCACCCACTTTAGACACTGAATATGTGTCGTTTTAAAGCTCAGTTTGAAATGTTTTAGTTTGTCATTTCTGTTCAATCGATCATCTTTTAGCATACTTTTCGATCATATTTGCTTAATGAAGTGTTTGTGCGCAAGTTCCGCTGTTGAAATAGGTACTTTTTTGCGATATTTTAAAAGATACATCCCATACAAAATTAGTCGAATTTTACACTTTTTCGGTCACCGTGAAATATTTTGTCTTGATATAAACCGACTTTATATTGACCGTCGCGTCGAGGCCATTGCGTAGACACATCGTTTGTGTAGATCGGACCTGTTGCACTTCAAAAACATCGCAATATGGATTCTGTTTGCAATAATTTTATCGTTTTCACCTACTTTAGACACTGAATATTTGTCGTTTTAAAGCTCAGTTTGAAATGTTTTAGTTTGTCGTTTCTGTTCAAATCGATCATCTTTTAGCAAACTTTTTGATCACATTAGCTCACCGAAGTGGTACTGCGCACGCTCCGCTATTCTAGTAGGTACTCTTTTGCGATATTTTAAAAGATACATGCCATACAAAGTTAGTCAAATTTTACACTTTTTCGGTCACCGTGAAATATTTTGTCTTGATATTAACCGACTTTATATTGACCGTCGCGTCGATGCCGTTGCGTAGACACCTCGATTGTGTAGATCGGACCTGTTGCACTTCAAAAACATCGCAATATGGATTCTGTTTGCAATAATTTTAGCGTTTTTACCTACTTTAGACACTGAATATTTGTCGTTTTAAAGCTCAGTTTGAAATGTTTTAGTTTGTCGTTTCTGTTCAAATCGATCATCTTTTAGCAAACTTTTTGATCACATTAGCTCACCGAAGTGGTACTGCGCACGCTCCGCTATTCTAGTAGGTACTCTTTTGCGATATTTTAAAAGATACATGCCATACAAAGTTAGTCAAATTTTACACTTTTTCGGTCACCGTGAAATATTTAGTCTTGATATTAACCGACTTTATATTGACCGTCGCATCGAGCCCGTTGCGTAGACACGTCGTCTGTGTAGATCGGACCTGTTGCACTTCAAACACATCGCAATATGGATTCTGTTTGCAATAATTTTAGCGTTTTCACCTACTTTAGACACTGAATATTTGTCGTTTTGAAGCTCAGTTTGAAATGTTTTAGTTTGTCGTTTCTGTTCAAATCAATCATCTTTTAGCCTATTTTTCGATCATATTGGCTCAACAAAGTGGTTCTGCGCACGCTTAGCTTTTGAAAAAGATACTCTTTTGCGATATTTTACAAGATACATCCCATACAAAGTTAGTCGAATTTTACACTTTTTCGGTCACCGTGAAATATTTTGTCTTGATATTAACCGACTTTATATTGACCGTCGCATCGAGCCCGTTGCGTAGACACCTCGTCTGTGTAGATCGGACCTGTTGCATTTCAAACACATCGCAATTTGGATTCTGTTTGCAATAACTTTAGCGTTTTTACCTACTTTAGACACTGAAAATTTGTCATTTTAAAGCTCAGTTTGAAATGTTTAAGGTTGTCGTTTCTGTTCAAATCGATTATCTTTTAGCATATTTTTTGATCACATTAGCTCACTGAAGTGGTTTTGCGCACGCTCCGCTGTTGAAATAGATACTTTTTTGCGATATTTTAAATAATACATCCCATACAAAGTAAGTCGAATTTTACACTTTTTCGGTCACCGTGAAATATTTTGTCTTGATATAAACCGACTTTATATTGACCGTCGCGTGGATGCCGTCGCGTAGACACCTCGATTGTGTAGATCGGACCTGTTGCACTTCAAAAACATCGCAATATGGATTCTGTTTGGAATAATTTTAGCGTTTTCACCTACTTTAGACACTGAATATTTGTCGTTTTAAAGCTCAGTTTGAAATGTATTCGTTTGTCGTTTCTGTTCAAATCGATCATCTTTTAGCATACATTTTGATCATACTAGCTCACCAGAGTGTTTGTGCGCACGTGCCGCTGTTGAAATAAGAACTCTTTTGCAATATTTTAAAAGATACATGCCATACAATGTTAGTCGAATTTTACACTTTTTCGGTCACCGTGAAATATTTTGTCTTGATATTAACCGACTTTATATTGACCGTCGCGTCGATGCCGTTGCGTAGACACCTCGATTGTGTAGATCGGACCTGTTGCACTTCAAAAACATCGCAATATGGATTCTGTTTGCAATAATTTTAGCGTTTTTACCTACTTTAGACACTGAATATTTGTCGTTTTAAAGCTCAGTTTGAAATGTTTTAGTTTGTCGTTTCTGTTCAAATCGATCATCTTTTAGCAAACTTTTTGATCACATTAGCTCACCGAAGTGGTACTGCGCACGCTCCGCTATTCTAGTAGGTACTCTTTTGCGATATTTTAAAAGATACATGCCATACAAAGTTAGTCAAATTTTACACTTTTTCGGTCACCGTGAAATATTTTGTCTTGATATTAACCGACTTTATATTGACCGTCGCGTCGATGCCGTTGCGTAGACACCTCGATTGTGTAGATCGGACCTGTTGCACTTCAAAAACATCGCAATATGGATTCTGTTTGCAATAATTTTAGCGTTTTTACCTACTTTAGACACTGAATATTTGTCGTTTTAAAGCTCAGTTTGAAATGTTTTAGTTTGTCGTTTCTGTTCAAATCGATCATCTTTTAGCAAACTTTTTGATCACATTAGCTCACCGAAGTGGTACTGCGCACGCTCCGCTATTCTAGTAGGTACTCTTTTGCGATATTTTAAAAGATACATGCCATACAAAGTTAGTCAAATTTTACACTTTTTCGGTCACCGTGAAATATTTTGTCTTGATATTAACCGACTTTATATTGACCGTCGCGTCGATGCCGTTGCGTAGACACCTCGATTGTGTAGATCGGACCTGTTGCACTTCAAAAACATCGCAATATGGATTCTGTTTGCAATAATTTTAGCGTTTTTACCTACTTTAGACACTGAATATTTGTCGTTTTAAAGCTCAGTTTGAAATGTTTTAGTTTGTCGTTTCTGTTCAAATCGATCATCTTTTAGCAAACTTTTTGATCACATTAGCTCACCGAAGTGGTACTGCGCACGCTCCGCTATTCTAGTAGGTACTCTTTTGCGATATTTTAAAAGATACATGCCATACAAAGTTAGTCAAATTTTACACTTTTTCGGTCACCGTGAAATATTTTGTCTTGATATTAACCGACTTTATATTGACCGTCGCGTCGATGCCGTTGCGTAGACACCTCGATTGTGTAGATCGGACCTGTTGCATTTCAAAAACTTCGCAATATGGATTCTGTTTGCAATAATTTAAGCGTTTTCACCTACTTTAGACACTGAAAATTTGTCGTTTTAAAGCTCAGTTTAAAATGTTTAAGGTTGTCGTTTCTGTTCAAATCGATTATCTTTTAGCATATTTTTCGATCACATTAGCACAATGAAGTGGTTTTGCGCACGCTCCGCTGTTGAAATAGCTACTTTCCTGCGTTATTTTAAAAGATACATGCCATACAATGTTAGTCGAATGTTACACTTTTTCGGTCACCGTGAAATTTTTTGTCTTGATATTAACTCACTTTATATTAACCGTCACATCGAGACCGTTGCTTAGATACCTCGATTGTGTAGATCGGACCTGTTGCATTTCAAAAACTTCGCAATATGGATTCTGTTTGTAATAACTTAAGCGTTTTCACATACTTTAGACACTGAAAATTTGTCGTTTTAAAGCTCAGTTTGAAATGTTTAAGTTTGTCGTTTCTGTTCAAATCGATCATCTTTTAACATGTTTTTGGTTATAATTAGCTCACCGAAGTGGTGCTTCGCACGCTCCGCTATTCTAGTAGGTACTCTTTTGCGATATTTTTAAAGATACATGCCATACAAAGTTAGTCAAATTTTACACTTTTTCGGTCACCGTGAAATATTTTGTCTTGATATTAACCGACTTTATATTGACCGTCGCGTCGATGCCGTTGCGTAGACACCTCGATTGTGTAGATCGGACCTGTTGCACTTCAAAAACATCGCAATATGGATTCTGTTTGCAATAATTTAAGCGTTATCACCTACTTTAGACACTGAATATTTGTCGTTTTGAAGCTCAGTTTGAAATGTTTTAGTTTGTCGTTTCTGTTCAAATCGATCATGTTTAAGCATACTTTTCGATCATATTAGCTCACTAATGTGGTTCTGCGCACGCTCCGCTGTTAAAGTAGGTACTCTTTTGCGATATTTTAAAAGATACATGCCATACAAAGTTAGTCAAATTTTACACTTTTTCGGTCACCGTGAAATATTTTGTCTTGATATTAACCGACTTTATATTGACCGTCGCGTCGATGCCGTTGCGTAGACACCTCGATTGTGTAGATCGGACCTGTTGCACTTCAAAAACATCGCAATATGGATTCTGTTTGCAATAATTTTAGCGTTTTTACCTACTTTAGACACTGAATATTTGTCGTTTTAAAGCTCAGTTTGAAATGTTTTAGTTTGTCGTTTCTGTTCAAATCGATCATCTTTTAGCATGTTTTTGGTTTTTATTAGCTCACCGAAGTGGTTCTGCGCACGCTCCGCTATTCTAGTAGGTACTCTTTTGCGATATTTTAAAAGATACATGCCATACAAAGTTAGTCGAACTTTACACTTTTTCGGTCACCGTGAAATATATTGTCTTGATATTAAACGACTTTATATGGACCATCGCGTCGAGGCCGTTGCGTAGACACCTCGTTTGTGTAGATCGGACCTGTTGCACTTCAAAAACATCGCAATATGGATTCTGTTTGCAATAATTTTAGCGTTTTCACCTACTTTAGACACTGAATATTTGTCGTTTTGAAGCTCAGTTTGAAATGTTTTAGTTCGTCGTTTCTGTTTAAATTGATTATCTTTTAGCATACTTTTCGATCATATTAGCTTAACGGAGTGTTTTTGCGCACGCTCCGCTGTTGAAGTAGGTCTTCTCTGCGTAATTTTAAAAGATACATGCCATACAATGTTAGTCGAATTTTACACTTTTTCGGTCACCGTGAAATTTTTTGTCTTGATATAAACCGACTTTATATTGACCGTCGCGTCGAGGCCATTGCGTAGACACATCGTTGGTGTAGATCGGACCTGTTGCATTTCAAAAACTTCGCAATATGGATTCTGTTTGCAATAATTTAAGCGTTTTCACCTACTTTAGACACTGAAAATTTGTCGTTTTAAAGCTCAGTTTAAAATGTTTAAGGTTGTCGTTTCTGTTCAAATCGATTATCTTTTAGCATATTTTTCGATCACATTAGCACAATGAAGTGGTTTTGCGCACGCTCCGCTGTTGAAATAGCTACTTTCCTGCGTTATTTTAAAAGATACATGCCATACAATGTTAGTCGAATGTTACACTTTTTCGGTCACCGTGAAATTTTTTGTCTTGATATTAACTCACTTTATATTAACCGTCACATCGAGACCGTTGCTTAGATACCTCGATTGTGTAGATCGGACCTGTTGCATTTCAAAAACTTCGCAATATGGATTCTGTTTGTAATAACTTAAGCGTTTTCACATACTTTAGACACTGAAAATTTGTCGTTTTAAAGCTCAGTTTGAAATGTTTAAGTTTGTCGTTTCTGTTCAAATCGATCATCTTTTAACATGTTTTTGGTTTTAATTAGCTCACCGAAGTGGTGCTACGCACGCTCCGCTATTCTAGTAGGTACTCTTTTGCGATATTTTAAAAGATACATGCCATACAAAGTTAGTCGAATTTTACACTTTTTCGGTCACCGTGAAATATTTTGTCTTGATATAAACCGACTTTATATTGACCGTCGCGTCGAGGCCATTGCGTAGACACATCGTTGGTGTAGATGGGACCTGTTGCATTTCAAAAACTTCGCAATATGGATTCTGTTTGCAATAATTTAAGCGTTTTCACCTACTTTAGACACTGAAAATTTGTCGTTTTAAAGCTCAGTTTAAAATGTTTAAGGTTGTCGTTTCTGTTCAAATCGATTATCTTTTAGCATATTTTTCGATCACATTAGCTCACTGAAGTGGTTTTGCGCACGCTCCGCTGTTAAAATAGCTACTTTTTCGCGATATTTTAAAAGATACATCCCATACAAAGTTAGTCGAATTTTACACTTTTTCGGTCACCGTGAAATATTTTGTCTTGATATTAAACGACTTTATATGGACCATCGCGTCGAGGCCGTTGCGTAGACACCTCGTTTGTGTAGATCGAACCTGTTGCACTTCAAAAACATCGCAATAAGGATTCTGTTTGCAATAATTTTAGCGTTTTCACCTACTTTAGACACTGAATATTTGTCGTTTTGAAGCTCAGTTTGAAATGTTTTAGTTTGTCGTTTCTGTTTAAATTGATTATCTTTTAGCATACTTTTCGATCATATTAGCTTAACGGAGTGTTTTTGCGCACGCTTCGCTAATAAAGTAGGTATTTTCTGCGTAATTTTAAAAGATACATGCCATACAATGTTAGTCGAATTTTACACTTTTTCGGTCACCGTGAAATTTTTTGTCTTGATATAAACCGACTTTATATTGACCGTCGCGTCGAGGCCATTGCGTAGACACATCGTTGGTGTAGATCGGACCTGTTGCATTTCAAAAACTTCGCAATATGGATTCTGTTTGCAATAATTTAAGCGTTTTCACCTACTTTAGACACTGAAAATTTGTCGTTTTAAAGCTCAGTTTAAAATGTTTAAGGTTGTCGTTTCTGTTCAAATCGATTATCTTTTAGCATATTTTTCGATCACATTAGCACAATGAAGTGGTTTTGCGCACGCTCCGCTGTTGAAATAGCTACTTTCCTGCGTTATTTTAAAAGATACATGCCATACAATGTTAGTCGAATGTTACACTTTTTCGGTCACCGTGAAATTTTTTGTCTTGATATTAACTCACTTTATATTAACCGTCACATCGAGACCGTTGCTTAGATACCTCGATTGTGTAGATCGGACCTGTTGCATTTCAAAAACTTCGCAATATGGATTCTGTTTGTAATAACTTAAGCGTTTTCACATACTTTAGACACTGAAAATTTGTCGTTTTAAAGCTCAGTTTGAAATGTTTAAGTTTGTCGTTTCTGTTCAAATCGATCATCTTTTAACATGTTTTTGGTTTTAATTAGCTCACCGAAGTGGTGCTACGCACGCTCCGCTATTCTAGTAGGTACTCTTTTGCGATATTTTAAAAGATACATGCCATACAAAGTTAGTCGAATTTTACACTTTTTCGGTCACCGTGAAATATTTTGTCTTGATATAAACCGACTTTATATTGACCGTCGCGTCGAGGCCATTGCGTAGACACATCGTTGGTGTAGATGGGACCTGTTGCATTTCAAAAACTTCGCAATATGGATTCTGTTTGCAATAATTTAAGCGTTTTCACCTACTTTAGACACTGAAAATTTGTCGTTTTAAAGCTCAGTTTAAAATGTTTAAGGTTGTCGTTTCTGTTCAAATCGATTATCTTTTAGCATATTTTTCGATCACATTAGCTCACTGAAGTGGTTTTGCGCACGCTCCGCTGTTAAAATAGCTACTTTTTCGCGATATTTTAAAAGATACATCCCATACAAAGTTAGTCGAATTTTACACTTTTTCGGTCACCGTGAAATATTTTGTCTTGATATTAAACGACTTTATATGGACCATCGCGTCGAGGCCGTTGCGTAGACACCTCGTTTGTGTAGATCGAACCTGTTGCACTTCAAAAACATCGCAATAAGGATTCTGTTTGCAATAATTTTAGCGTTTTCACCTACTTTAGACACTGAAAATTTGTCGTTTTAAAGCTCAGTTTGAAATGTTTTAGTTTGTCGTTTCTGTTTAAATTGATTATCTTTTAGCATACTTTTCGATCATATTAGCTTAACGGAGTGTTTTTGCGCACGCTTCGCTAATAAAGTAGGTATTTTCTGCGTAATTTTAAAAGATACATGCCATACAATGTTAGTCGAATTTTACACTTTTTCGGTCACCGTGAAATTTTTTGTCTTGATATTAACTCACTTTATATTGACCGTCACATCGAGACCGTTGCTTAAATACCTTGATTGTGTAGATCGGACCTGTTGCACTTTAAAAACATTGCAATATGGATTCTGTTTGCAATAATTTTAAAGTTTTCACCTACTTTAGACACTGAATATTTGTCGTTTTAAAGCTCAGTTTGAAATGTTTTAGGTTGTCGTTTCTGTTTAAATCGATCATGTTTTAGCATACTTTTCGATCATATTAGCTCCTCGAAGTGTTTGTGCGCACGCTCCGCTGTTCTAGTTGGTACTTTCCTGCGTTATTTTAAAAGATACATGTCATACAATGTTAGTCAAATTTTACACTTTTTCGGTCACCGTGAAATATTTTGTCTTGATATTAACCGACTTTATATTGACTGTCGCGTCGATGCTGTTGCGTAGACACCTCGATTGTGTTGATCGGACCTGTTGCACTTCAAAAACATCGCAATATGGATTCTGTTTGCAATAATTTTAGCGTTTTTACCTACTTTAGACACTGAATATTTGTCGTTTTAAAGCTCAGTTTGAAATGTTTTAGTTTGTCGTTTCTGTTCAAATCGATCATCTTTTAACATGTTTTTGGTTTTAATTAGCTCACCGAAGTGGTTCTGCGCACGCTCCGCTATTCTAGTAGGTACTCTTTTGCGATATATTAAAAGATACATGCCATACAAAGTTAGTCGAATTTTACACTTTTTCGGTCACCGTGAAATATTTTGTCTTGATATTAACCGACTTTATATTGACCGTCGCATCGAGCCAGTTGCGTAGACACCTCGTCTGTGTAGATCGTACCTGTTGCACTTAAAAAACATCGCAATATGGATTCTGTTTGCAATAATTTGAGCGTTTCACCCACTTTAGACACCTAATATGTGTCGTTTTAAAGCTCAGTTTGAAATGTTTTAGTTTGTCATTTCTGTTCAAATCAATCATGTTTTAGCATACTTTTCGATCATATTTGCTCACTGAAGTGTTTGTGCGCACGTTCCGCTGTTGAAATAGGTACTTTTTTGCGATATTTTAAAAGATACATCCCATACAAAATTAGTCGAATTTTACACTTTTTCGGTCACCGTGAAATATTTTGTCTTGATATAAACCGACTTTATATTGACCGTCGCGTCGAGGCCATTGCGTAGACACATCGTTGGTGTAGATCGGACCTGTTGCATTTCAAAAACTTCGCAATATGGATTCTGTTTGCAATAATTTAAGCGTTTTCACCTACTTTAGACACTGAAAATTTGTCGTTTTAAAGCTCAGTTTAAAATGTTTAAGGTTGTCGTTTCTGTTCAAATCGATTATCTTTTAGCATATTTTTCGATCACATTAGCTCAATGAAGTGGTTTTGCGCACGCTCCGCTGTTGAAATAGCTACTTTTTTGCGATATTTCAAATGATACATTCCGTACAAAGTTAGTCGAATTTTACACTTTTTCGGTCACCGTGAAATATTTTGTCTTGATATTAACCGACTTTATATGGACCATCGCGTCGATGCCGTTGCGTAGACACCTTGTTTATGTAGACCGGACCTGTGGCATTTTTAAAACTTCGCAATATGGATTCTGTTTGCAATAATTTTAGCGTTTTTACCTACTTTAGACACTGAATATTTGTCGTTTTAAAGCTCAGTTTGAAATGTTTAAGTTTGTCGATTCTGTTCAAATCGATCATCTTTTAACATGTTTTTGGTTTTAATTAGCTCACCGAAGTAGTTCTGCGCACGCTCCGCTATTCTTGTAGGTACTCTTTTGCGATATTTTAAAAGATACATGCCATACAAAGTTAGTCGAATTTTACACTTTTTCGGTCACCGTGAAATATTTTGTCTTGATATAAACCGACTTTATATTGACCGTCGCGTCGAGGCCATTGCGTAGACACATCGTTGGTGTAGATCGGACCTGTTGCATTTCAAAAACTTCGCAATATGGATTCTGTTTGCAATAATTTAAGCGTTTTCACCTACTTTAGACACTGAAAATTTGTCGTTTTAAAGCTCAGTTTAAAATGTTTAAGGTTGTCGTTTCTGTTCAAATCGATTATCTTTTAGCATATTTTTCGATCACATTAGCTCACTGAAGTGGTTTTGCGCACGCTCCGCTGTTAATATATCTACTTTTTTGCGATATTTTAAAAGATACATCCCATACAATGTTAGTCGAATTTTACACTTTTTCGGTCACCGTGAAATATTTTGTCTTGATATTAACCGACTTTATATGGACCATCGCGTCGAGGCCGTTGCGTAGACACCTCGTTTGTGTAGATCGGACCTGTTGCACTTCAAAAACATCGCAATATGGATTCTGTTTGCAATAATTTTAGCGTTTTCACCTACTTTAGACACTGAATATTTGTCGTTTTGAAGCTCAGTTTGAAATGTTTTAGTTTGTCGTTTCTGTTTAAATTGATCATCTTTTAGCATACTTTTCGATCATATTAGCTCTTTGAAGTGTTTGTGCGCACGCTCCGCTGTTCTAGTTGGTACTCTCTTGCGTTATTTTAAAAGATACATGCCATACAATGTTAGTCGAATTTTACACTTTTTTGGTCACCGTGAAATTTTTTGTCTTGATATTAACTCACTTTATATTAACCGTCACATCGAGACCGTTGCTTAGATACCTCGATTGTGTAGATCGGACCTGATGCACTTAAAAAACATCGCAATATGGATTCTATTTGCAATAATTTGAGCGTTTCACCCACTTTAGACACTGAATATGTGTCGTTTTAAAGCTCAGTTTGAAATGTTTTAGTTTGTCATTTCTGTTCAAATCGATCATCTTTTAGCATACTTTTCGATCATATTTGCTTAATGAAGTGTTTGTGCGTACGTTCCGCTGTTGAAATAGGTACTTTTTTGCGATATTTTAAAAGATACATCCCATACAAAATTAGTCGAATTTTACACTTTTTCGGTCACCGTGAAATATTTTGTCTTGATATAAACCGACTTTATATTGACCGTCGCGTCGAGGCCATTGCGTAGACACATCGTTTGTGTAGATCGGACCTGTTGCATTTCAAAAACTTCGCAATATGGATTCTGTTTGTAATAACTTAAGCGTTTTCACATACTTTAGACACTGAAAATTTGTCGTTTTAAAGCTCAGTTTAAAATGTTTAAGGTTGTCGTTTCTGTTCAAATCGATTATCTTTTAGCATATTTTTCGATCACATTAGCTCATTAAAGTGGTTTTGCGCACGCTCCGCTGTTGAAATAGGTACTTTTTTGCGATATTTTAAAAGATACATCCCATACAAAGTTAGTCGAATTTTACACCTTTTCGGTCACCGTGAAATATTTTGTCTTGATATTAACCGACTTTATATTGACCATCGCGTCGATGCCGTTGCGTAGACACCTTGTTTATGTAGACCGGACCTGTGGCATTTTTAAAACTTCGCAATATGGATTCTGTTTGCAATAATTTTAGCGTTTTCACCTACTTTAGACACTGAATATTTGTCGTTTTGAAGCTCAGTTTGAAATTTTTTAGTTTGTCGTTTCTGTTCAAATCGATCATCTTTTAGCATACTTTTCGATCATATTTGCTCACAGAAGTGGTTCTGCGCACGCTCCGCTATTCTAGTAGTGACTCTTTTGCGATATTTTAAAAGATACATGCCATACAAAGTTAGTCGAATTTTACACTTTTTCGGTCACCGTGAAATATTTTGTCTTGATATTAACCGACTTTATATTGACCGTCGCATCGAGCCCGTTGCGTAGACACGTCGTTGGTGTAGATCGGACCTGTTGCATTTCAAAAACTTTGCAATATGGATTCTGTTTGCAATAATTTAAGCGTTTTCACCTACTTTAGACACTGAAAATTTGTCGTTTTAAAGCTCAGTTTAAAATGTTTAAGGTTGTCGTTTCTGTTCAAATCGATTATCTTTTAGCATATTTTTCGATTACATTAGCTCACTGAAGTGGTTTTGCGTACGCTCCGCTGTTTAAATAGCTACTTTTTTGCGATATTTTAAAAGATAAATGCCATACAATGTTAGTCGAATTTTACACTTTTTCGGTCACCGTGAAATATTTTGTCTTGATATTAACCGACTTTATATGGACCATCGCGTCGAGGCCGTTGCGTAGACACCTCGTTTGTGTAGATCGGACCTGTTGCACTTCAAAAACATCGCAATATGGATTCTGTTTGCAATAATTTTAGCGTTTTCACCTACTTTAGACACTGAATATTTGTCGTTTTGAAGCTCAGTTTGAAATGTTTTAGTTTGTCGTTTCTGTTTAAATTGATTATCTTTTAGCATACTTTTCGATCATATTAGCTTAACGGAGTGTTTTTGCGCACGCTTCGCTAATAAAGTAGGTATTTTCTGCGTAATTTTAAAAGATACATGCCATACAATGTTAGTCGAATTTTACACTTTTTCGGTCACCGTGAAATTTTTTGTCTTGATATTAACTCACTTTATATTGACCGTCACATCGAGACCGTTGCTTAAATACCTTGATTGTGTAGATCGGACCTGTTGCACTTTAAAAACATTGCAATATGGATTCTGTTTGCAATAATTTTAAAGTTTTCACCTACTTTAGACACTGAATATTTGTCGTTTTAAAGCTCAGTTTGAAATGTTTTAGGTTGTCGTTTCTGTTTAAATCGATCATGTTTTAGCATACTTTTCGATCATATTAGCTCCTCGAAGTGTTTGTGCGCACGCTCCGCTGTTCTAGTTGGTACTTTCCTGCGTTATTTTAAAAGATACATGTCATACAATGTTAGTCAAATTTTACACTTTTTCGGTCACCGTGAAATATTTTGTCTTGATATTAACCGACTTTATATTGACCGTCGCGTCGAGGCCATTGCGTAGACACATCGTTTGTGTAGATCGGACCTGTTGCATTTCAAAAACTTCGCAATATGGATTCTGTTTGTAATAACTTAAGCGTTTTCACATACTTTAGACACTGAAAATTTGTCGTTTTAAAGCTCAGTTTAAAATGTTTAAGGTTGTCGTTTCTGTTCAAATCGATTATCTTTTAGCATATTTTTCGATCACATTAGCTCATTAAAGTGGTTTTGCGCACGCTCCGCTGTTGAAATAGGTACTTTTTTGCGATATTTTAAAAGATACATCCCATACAAAGTTAGTCGAATTTTACACCTTTTCGGTCACCGTGAAATATTTTGTCTTGATATTAACCGACTTTATATTGACCATCGCGTCGATGCCGTTGCGTAGACACCTTGTTTATGTAGACCGGACCTGTGGCATTTTTAAAACTTCGCAATATGGATTCTGTTTGCAATAATTTTAGCGTTTTCACCTACTTTAGACACTGAATATTTGTCGTTTTGAAGCTCAGTTTGAAATTTTTTAGTTTGTCGTTTCTGTTCAAATCGATCATCTTTTAGCATACTTTTCGATCATATTTGCTCACAGAAGTGGTTCTGCGCACGCTCCGCTATTGTAGTAGTGACTTTTTTGCGATATTTTAAAAGATACATGCCATACAAAGTTAGTCGAATTTTACACTTTTTCGGTCACCGTGAAATATTTTGTCTTGATATTAACCGACTTTATATTGACCGTCGCATCGAGCCCGTTGCGTAGACACGTCGTCTGTGTAGATCGGACCTGTTGCATTTCAAAAACTTTGCAATATGGATTCTGTTTGCAATAATTTTAGCGTTTTCACCTACTTTAGACACTGAATATTTGTCGTTTTGAAGCTCAGTTTGAAATGTTTTAGTTTGTCGTTTCTGTTTAAATTGATTATCTTTTAGCATACTTTTCGATCATATTAGCTTAACGGAGTGTTTTTGCGCACGCTCCGCTGTTGAAGTAGGTATTCTCTGCGTAATTTTAAAAGATACATGCCATACAATGTTAGTCGAATTTTACACTTTTTCGGTCACCGTGAAATTTTTTGTCTTGATATTAACTCACTTTATATTAACCGTCACATCGAGACCGTTGCTTAGATACCTCGATTGTGTAGATCGGACCTGTTGCACTATAAAAACATTGCAATATGGATTCTGTTTGCAATAATTTTAAAGTTTTCACCTACTTTAGACACTGAATATTTGTCGTTTTAAAGCTCAGTTTGAAATGTTTTAGGTTGTCGTTTCTGTTCAAATCAATCATCTTTTAGCATACTTTTCGATCATATTAGCTCCTCAAAGTGTTTGTGCGCACGCTCCGCTTTTCTAGTTGGTACTTTCCTGCGTTATTTTAAAAGATACATGTCATACAATGTTAGTCAAATTTTACACTTTTTCGGTCACCGTGAAATATTTTGTCTTGATATTAACCGACTTTATATTGACCGTCGCGTCGATGCTGTTGCGTAGACACCTCGATTGTGTAGATCGGACCTGTTGCACTTCAAAAACATCGCAATATGGATTCTATTTGCAATAATTTTAGCGTTTTTACCTACTTTAGACACTGAATATTTGTCGTTTTAAAGCTCAGTTTGAGTTGTTTTAGTTTGTCGTTTCTGTTCAAATCGATCATCTTTTAACATGTTTTTGGTTTTAATTAGCTCACCGAAGTGGTTCTGCGCACGCTCCGCTATTCTAGTAGGTACTCTTTTGCGATATTTTAAAAGATACATGCAATACAAAGTTAGACGAATTTTACACTTTTTCGGTCACCGTGAAATATTTTGTCTTGATATGAACCGACTTTATATTGACCGTCGCATCGAGCCCGTTGCGTAGACACGTCATCTGTGTAGATCGGACCTGTTGCACTTAAAAAACATCGCAATATGGATTCTGTTTGCAATAATTTGAGCGTTTCACCCGCTTTAGACACTGAATATGTGTCGTTTTAAAGCTCAGTTTGAAATGTTTTAGTTTGTCATTTCTGTTCAAATCGATCATCTTTTAGCATACTTTTCGATCATATTTGCTCATTGAAGTGTTTGTGCGCACGTTCCGCTGTTGAAATAGGTACTTTTTTGCGATATTTTAAAAGATACATCCCATACAAAATTAGTCGAATTTTACACTTTTTCGGTCACCGTGAAATATTTTGTCTTGATATAAACCGACTTTATATTGACCGTCGCGTCGAGGCCATTGCGTAGACACATCGTTGCTGTAGATCGGACCTGTTGCACTTCAAAAACATTGCAATATAGATTCTGTTTGCAATAATTTTAAAGTTTTCACCTACTTTATACACTGAATATTTGTCGTTTTGAAGCTCAGTTTGAAATGTTTTAGTTTGTCGTTTCTGTTTAAATTGATCATCTTTTAGCATACTTTTCGATCATATTAGCTCTTTGAAGTGTTTATGCGCACGCTCCGCTGTTCTAGTTGGTACTTTCCTGCGTTATTTTAAACGATACATGCCATACAATGTTAGTCGAATTTTACACTTTTTCGGTCACCGTGAAATTTTTTGTCTTGATACTATCTCACTTTATATTAACCGTCACATCGAGACCGTTGCTTAGATACCTCGATTGTGTAGACCGGACCTGTTGCACTATAAAAACATTGCAATATGGATTCTGTTTGCAATAATTTTAAAGTTTTCACCTACTTTAGACACTGAATATTTGTCGTTTTAAAGCTCAGTTTGAAATGTTTTAGGTTGTCGTTTTTGTTCAAATCGATCATCTTTTAGCATACTTTTCGATCATATTAGCTCCTAGAAGTGTTTGTGCGCACGCTTCGCTTTTTTTGTTGGTACTTTCTTGCGATATTTCAAAAGATACATCCCATACAAAGTTAGTCGAATTTTACACTTTTTCGGTCACCGTGAAATATTTTATCTTGATATTAAACGACTTTATATGGACCATCGCGTCGATGCCGTTGCGTAGACACCTTGTTTATGTAGACCGGACCTGTGGCATTTTTAAAACTTCGCAATATGGATTCTGTTTGCAATAATTTTAGCGTTTTTACCTACTTTAGACACTGAATATGTGTCGTTTTAAAGCTCAGTTTGAAATGTTTTAGTTTGTCATTTCTGTTCAAATCGATCATCTTTTAGCATACTTTTCGATCATATTTGCTCACTGAAGTGTTTGTGCGCACGTTCCGCTGTTGAAATAGGTACTTTTTGCGATATTTTAAAAGATACATCCCATACAAAATTAGTCGAATTTTACACTTTTTCGGTCACCGTGAAATATTTTGTCTTGATATAAACCGACTTTATATTGACCGTCGCGTCGAGGCCATTGCGTAGACACATCGTTGGTGTAGATCGGACCTGTTGCATTTCAAAAACTTCGCAAAATGGATTCTGTTTGCAATAATTTAAGCGTTTTCAACTACTTTAGACACTGAAAATTTGTCGTTTTAAAGCTCAGTTTAAAATGTTTAAGGTTGTCGTTTCTGTTCAAATCGATTATCTTTTATCATATTTTTCGATCACAATAGCTTAATGAAGTGGTTTTGCGCACGCTTCGCTGTTAAAATAGCTACTTTTTTGCGATATTTCAAAAGATACATCCCATACAAAGTTAGTCGAATTTTACACTTTTTCGGTCACCGTGAAATATTTTGTCTTGATATTAAACGACTTTATATGGACCATCGCGTCGATGCCGTTGCGTAGACACCTTGTTTATGTAGACCGGACCTGTGGCATTTTTAAAACTTCGCAATATGGATTCTGTTTGCAATAATTTTAGCGTTTTTACCTACTTTAGACACTGAATATTTGTCGTTTTAAAGCTCAGTTTGAAATGTTTAAGTTTGTCGTTTCTGTTCAAATCGATCATCTTTTAACATGTTTTTGGTTTTAATTAGCTCACCGAAGTGGTTCTGCGCACGCTCCGCTATTCTAGTAGGTACTCTTTTGCGATATTTTAAAAGATACATGCCATACAAAGTTAGTCGAATTTTACACTTTTTCGGTCACCGTGAAATATTTTGTCTTGATATTAACCGACTTTATATTGACCGTCGCATCGAGCCCGTTGCGTAAACACGTCATCTGTGTAGATCGGACCTGTTGCACTTAAAAAACATCGCAATATGGATTCTGTTTGCAATAATTTGAGCGTTTCACCCACTTTAGACACTGAATATGTGTCGTTTTAAAGCTCAGTTTGAAATGTTTTAGTTTGTCATTTCTGTTCAAATCGATCATCTTTTAGCATACTTTTCGATCATATTTGCTCACTGAAGTGTTTGTGCGCACGTTCCGCTGTTGAAATAGGTACTTTTTTGCGATATTTTAAAAGATACATCCCATACAGAATTAGTCGAATTTTACACTTTTTCGGTCACCGTGAAATATTTTGTCTTGATATAAACCGACTTTATATTGACCGTCGCGTCGAAGCCATTGCGTAGACACATCGTAGGTGTAGATCGGACCTGTTGCATTTCAAAAACTTCGCAATATGGATTCTGTTTGCAATAATTTAAGCGTTTTCACCTACTTTAGGCACTGAAAATTTGTCGATTTAAAGCTCAGTTTAAAATGTTTAAGGTTGTCGTTTCTGTTCAAATCGATTATCTTTTAGCATATGTTCCGATCACATTAGCTCAATGAAGTGGTTTTGCGCACGCTCCGCTGTTGAAATAGCTACTTTTTTGCGATATTTCAAAAGATACATCCCATACAAAGTTAGTCGAATTTTACACTTTTTCGGTCACCGTGAAATTTTTTGTCTTGATATTAACTCACTTTATATTAACCGTCACATCGAGACCGTTGTTTAGATACCTCGATTGTGTAGATCGGACCTGTTGCACTATAAAAACATTGCAATATGGATTCTGTTTGCAATAATTTTAAAGTTTTCACCTACTTTAGACACTGAATATTTGTCGTTTTAAAGCTCAGTTTGAAATGTTTTAGGTTGTCGTTTCTGTTCAAATCGATCATCTTTTAGCATACTTTTCGATCATATTAGCTCCTCGAAGTGTTTGTGCGCACGCTCCGCTGTTCTAGTTGGTACTTTCCTGCGTTATTTTAGAAGATACATGTCATACAATGTTAGTCAAATTTTACACTTTTTCGGTCACCGTGAAATATTTTGTCTTGATATTAACCGACTTTATATTGACCGTCGCGTCGATGCTGTTGCGTAGACACCTCGATTGTGTAGATCGGACCTGTTGCACTTCAAAAACATCGCAATATGGATTCTGTTTGCAATATTTTTAGCGTTTTTACCTACTTTAGACACTGAATATTTGTCGTTTTAAAGCTCAGTTTGAAATGTTTAAGTTTGTCGTTTCTGTTCAAATCGATCATCTTTTAACATGTTTTTGGTTTTAATTAGCTCACCGAAGTGGTTCTGCGCACGTTTCGCTATTCTAGTAGGTACTCTTTTGCGATATTTTAAAAGATACATGCAATACAAAGTTAGTCGAATTTTACACTTTTTCGGTCACCGTGAAATATTTTGTCTTGATATTAACCGACTTTATATTGACCGTCGCATCGAGCCCTTTGCGTAGACACGTCATCTGTGTAGATCGGACCTGTTGCACTTAAAAAACATCGCAATATGGATTCTGTTTGCAATAATTTGAGCGTTTCACCCACTTTAGACACTGAATATGTGTCGTTTTAAAGCTCAGTTTGAAATGTTTTAGTTTGTCATTTCTGTTCAAATCGATCATCTTTTAGCATACTTTTCGATCATATTTGCTCACTGAAGTGTTTGTGCGCACGTTCCGCTGTTGAAATAGGTACTTTTTTGCGATATTTTAAAAGATACATCCCATACAAAATTAGTCGAATTTTACACTTTTTCGGTCACCGTGAAATATTTTGTCTTGATATAAACCGACTTTATATTGACCGTCGCGTCGAGGCCATTGCGTAGACACATCGTTGGTGTAGATCGGACCTGTTGCATTTCAAAAACTTCGCAATATGGATTCTGTTTGCAATAATTTAAGCGTTTTCACCTACTTTAGACACTGAAAATTTGTCGTTTTAAAGCTCAGTTTAAAATGTTTAAGGTTGTCGTTTCTGTTCAAATCGATTATCTTCTAGCATATGTTCCGATCACATTAGCTCAATGAAGTGGTTTTGCGCACGCTCCGCTGTTGAAATAGCTACTTTTTTGCGATATTTCAAAAGATACATCCCATACAAAGTTAGTCAAATTTTACACTTTTTCGGTCACCGTGAAATATTTTGTCTTGATATTAACCGACTTTATATGGACCATCGCGTCGATGCCGTTGCGTAGACACCTTGTTTATGTAGACCGGACCTGTGGCATTTTGAAAACTTCGCAATATGGATTCTGTTTGCAATAATTTTAGCGTTTTTACCTACTTTAGGCACTGAATATTTGTCGTTTTAAAGCTCAGTTTGAAATGTTTAAGTTTGTCGTTTCTGTTCAAATCGATCATCTTTTAACATGTTTTTGGTTTTAATTAGCTCACCGAAGTGGTTCTGCGCACGCTCCGCTTTTCTAGTAGGTACTCTTTTGCGATATTTTAAAAGATACATGCCATACAAAGTTAGTCGAATTTTACACTTTTTCGGTCACCGTGAAATATTTTGTCTTGATATAAACCGACTTTATATTGACCGTCGCGTCGAGGCCATTGCGTAGACACATCGTTGGTGTAGATCGGACCTGTTGCATTTCAAAAACTTCGCAATATGGGTTCTGTTTGCAATAATTTAAGCGTTTTCACCTACTTTAGACACTGAAAATTTGTCGTTTTAAAGCTCAGTTTAAAATGTTTAAGGTTGTCGTTTCTGTTCAAATCGATTATCTTTTAGCATATTTTTTGATCACATTAGCTCACTGAAGTGGTTTTGCGCACGCTCCGCTGTTAAAATAGCTACTTTTTTGCGATATTTTAAAAGATAAATGCCATACAATGTTAGTCGAATTTTACACTTTTTCGGTCACCGTGAAATATTTTGTCTTGATATTAACCGACTTTATATGGACCATCGCGTCGAGGCCGTTGCGTAGACACCTCGTTTGTGTAGATCGGACCTGTTGCACTTCAAAAACATCGCAATATGGATTCTGTTTGCAATAATTTTAGCGTTTTCACCTACTTTAGACACTGAATATTTGTCGTTTTGAAGCTCAGTTTGAAATGTTTTAGTTTGTCGTTTCTGTTTAAATTGATTATCTTTTAGCATACTTTTCGATCATATTAGCTTAACGGAGTGTTTTCGCGCACGCTCCGCTGTTGAAGTAGGTATTCTCTGCGTAATTTTAAAAGATACATGCCATACAATGTTAGTCGAATTTTACACTTTTTCGGTCACCGTGAAATTTTTTGTCTTGATATTAACCGACTTTATGGGCCATTCTTTAAGCACCGTTATTTGATGGTCACACGTTTGTAATTCCAAACATATTCTATGTTTAATTAAATAATAAATTTTGTATGTTTTATCATGTATCTATCTATATGAATTCACTTTAAAATGTGTTATTATGTTTGTAGTTTTGTAGGAAAAAATATTTTACCATCGGAATCGGGAGTAAAACTGCTGTTCTTCGGGCGTCACACTGAGTTGGCGCTCAGTTTAAACACTTCTCTATTAACATTATATATTTTTAAAAATTGGATACTAAGTCAGGATTCATTATATCGAGGGGGAAAAAATCAGTCCTTAGATTTAAATTTTACATACTTAATTTTGTGTCGGTCACACGATTTTACCATTTTCGAAAATGTGACTCAAAATTGCTCATAACTTCAAAAAGGTTCATCCTATCGACACAAACCATAGGTCCGCAGAAACTTCAGACCTGTCAAAACACTAATAGAAGACAAATAAGTATCTCATAGCTATGATATAGCTAATACAGCTCCTTGCGTTTTATTTTTTTTGTTCAGACCCTAGTGCATGTGACCCTTCATGGGTAATGTTTTAAGATTATAAGTCAGCGTCAGGAATAAATGTCTACTATTGAATCATAAAACTCATAGTCAAGATTCATTAGAGCTGATTAGATTACATAAATGTTAGTTACTTAATTTAACATTTCTGAAAATGTAAAATTTTCGTCACTTGCGTGGCACAACTTTCGTGGACAATTTCCCACGAAAGTTACAAATCATACCACGAAAGGTTATCATAGTGTACTGATCTCACTATAATTTATATTTTATGGTTTGCAAATGCAGTTAAAATAACCGCCTTAACGTTTCAAACTTGAATTATTCTACTTAGACAGTTTCCAGAGGCACAGATATGATTTATAGAAATAATGTAGCTTACTATAAATATGTATAGAATATGACGTCTTAAATCTTGATTTTATTCGGCTTTGAATCGCGTCATCAATCTACTATATACTAATTATATGAAGAAATCACAATATGTTACTCTAAAAAGCATACTCATTCATTAATTAATTTTAGTGCATTATTCGCAATTAGCCCAATTTGTGTAGTTTATATGAAAAAAAAAAAAAGAATAATTCTTTGCCACAAATAAGAATGATAGCAGTTATGCCAGTCATCTTAATTTATTCAAACAAGTGGCATGGCTAATATTTGAGCCTGGTCTAAAGCTGGAAATTTGTCCACTAGACCGATAAAAGAGTCTACTTTGAGGCTACTAGATAAAGACTGGGAATCATGAGTTTGCTTTACCGGAAAAAAACTACAATTAACACTGATACTGGTTCGAAAATAAGCGCGTGACGTCTGGTGTTTATTTCCAAAGATTCAAATGAAATAGCTTAATTCTTTATTGGATACGAAAAGGTCATATTTTGAAAGCTCTTACAGTTATGCTCCAGCAACTAGTAGTCTAAATAGTCTCACTCCAGGCAAGCAAAATATCTGGAAGACTAATTTATTAATTGTAAAGTTTATAAAGGGCCTAACCTATATACCTAATATAACTGAGCCTACCTTAATGAGTTGCTAATAGCCGGCAAATATCTAATTACTAGATTCAGGGTACCTGTATGTAATTTGAGGCTCTACTTTGAAGGGTAAAGAGTTGATTGCTACAGATTTGCTACATGTACCTTAGCTTACCTTTACCTTTATAATCTCAGATAATTTCGACAGAATGCGACTACTTACCAAAATAGGTTAAGGAAGCGATTAAATTACAAAATACTAAAAATTTGATCGTAAGTATGGGTTTAAATTGTCGAATGTCAAAATACCATTGCTCCGAAAGTGTGAAACCGTAAAATTTAACAAAGTATCCTATCGCTGTCAAATACGGTCATTGTTGTGTGCCGAGAACAAATGCGAGTAAACAGTGAATTTGAGGTCAGTGATACTGAAAATGAGTGCAATAAAACACTTAGAAGGAGGGTAGACCATAAGGTCTACAAATAACAGCCCACTTGTAACAGTTTTAGGTACGCTGTGATCATGGCACTTGCAACAGTGTCGAAATACCTATCGGATACTCATAAATAATTTGGTACATAGTAGCAATGTCGAAGGTAACAAACTATTATCATGTTAGTGTTCATCATGAATGTTTAAAAATATATGTAATACCTAACCATATTACTATTTGTCTCAAATATATATAATATTTCAAGTACTTTGATACTTTTATTACCGAATTATCTATCCAAAAAGACGCTGCGTAACTTTCGTGTCACGGTGAGTAACTTTCGTGGCTTACGAAATTTCAATATTAAATATCTACATGAATAATGAACCGATTTTCATGATTCTAACAGATTATGTTACAGTTTGATAGTTTCTTTAAAGCAGTATTTTTTTTATTTGAATAATATCAGTATCAATTTTCGCCACGAAGGTGACGCGAATAACACTTTCTGAAGAAATGCCCTTATATTGACCGTCGCATCGAGCCCGTTGGGTAGACACGTCATCTGTGTAGATCGGACCTGTTGCACTTAAAAACCATCGCAATATGGATTCTGTTTGCAATAATTTGAGCGTTTCAACCACTTTAGACACTGAATATGTGTCGTTTTAAAGCTCAGTTTGAAATGTTTTAGTTTGTCATTTCTGTTCAAATCGATCATCTTTTAGCATACTTTACGATCATATTTGCTCACTGAAGTGTTTGTGCGCACGTTCCGCTGTTGAAATAGGTACTTTTTTGCGATATTTTAAAAGATACATCCCATACAAAATTAGTCGAATTTTACACTTTTTCGGTCACCGTGAAATATTTTGTCTTGATATAAACCGACTTTATATTGACCGTCGCGTCGAGGCCATTGCGTAGACACATCGGTGGTGTAGATCGGACCTGTTGCATTTCAAAAACTTCGCAATATGGATTCTGTTTGCAATAATTTTAGCGTTTTCACCTACTTTAGACACTGAATATTTGTCGTTTTGAAGCTCAGTTTGAAATGTTTTAGTTTGTCGTTTCTGTTTAAATTTATCATCTTTTAGCATACTTTTCGATCATATTAACTCCTCAAAGAGTTTGTTCGCACGCTTCGCTGTTCTAGTTGGTACTTTTCTGCGTTATTTTAAAAGATACATGCCATACAATGTTAGTCGAATTTTACACTTTTTCGGTCACCGTGAAATTTTTTGTTTTGATATTAACTCACTTTATATTGACCGTCACATCGAGACCGTTGCTAAGATACCTCGATTGTGTAGATCGGACCTGTTGCACTTCAAAAACTTCGCAATATGGATTCTGTTTGCAATAATTTAAGCGTTTTCACTTACTTTAGACACTGAATATTTGTCGTTTTAAAGCTCAGTTTGAAATGTTTTAGGTTGTCGATTCTGTTCAAATCGATCATCTTTTAACATGTTTTTGGTTTTAATTAGCTCACCGAAGTGGTTCTGCGCACGCTCCGCACTTCTAGTAGGTAATCTTTTGCGATATTTTAAAAGATACATGCCATACAAAGTTAGTCGAATTTTACACTTTTTCGGTCAACGTAAAATATTTTGTCTTGATATTAACCGACTTTATATTGACCGTCGCATCGAGCCCGTTGCGTAGACACGTCGTCTGTGTAGATCGGACCTGTTGCATTTCAAAAACTTTGCAATATGAATTCTGTTTGCAATAATTTAAGCGTTTTCACCTACTTTAGACACTGAAAATTTGTCGTTTTAAAGCTCAGTTTAAAATGTTTAAGGTTGTCGTTTCTGTTCAAATCCATTATCTTTTAGCATATTTTTCGATCACATTAGCTCACTGAAGTGGTTTTGCGCACGCTATGCTGTTAAAATAGCTACTTTTTTGCGATATTTTAAAAGATACATCCCATACAAAGTTAGTCGAATTTTACACTTTTTCGGTCACCGTGAAATATTTTGTCTTGATATTAACCGACATTATATGGACCAGCTCAGTTTGAAATGTTTTAGTTTGTCGTTTCTGTTTAAATTTATCAGCTTTTAGCATACTTTTCGATCATATTAGCTCCTCGAAGTGTTTGTGCGCACGCTTCGCTGTTCTAGTTGGTACTTTCCTGCGTTATTTTAAAAGATACATGCCATACAATGTTAGTCGAATTTTACACTTTTTCGGTCACCGTGAAATTTTTTGTTTTGATATTAACTCACTTTATATTGACCGTCACATCGAGACCGTTGCTTAGATACCTCGATTGTGTAGATCGGACCTGTTGCACTTCAAAAACATCGCAATATGGATTTTGTTTGCAATAATTTAAGCGTTTTCACCTACTTTAGACACTGAATATTTGTCGTTTTAAAGCTCAGTTTGAAATGTTTTAGGTTGTCGATTCTGTTCAAATCGATTATCTTTTAGCATATTTTTCGATCACATTAGCTCACTAAAATGGTTTTGCGCACGCTTCGCTGTGCAAATACGTACTTTTTTGCGATATTTTAAAAGATACATCCCATACAAAGTAAGTCGAATTTTACACTTTTTCGGTCACCGTGAAATATTTTGTCTTGATATTAACCGACTTTATATTGACCGTCGCGTCGATGCCGTTGCGTAGACACCTCGTTTATGTAGACCGGACCTGTGACATTTTAAAAACATCGCAATATGGATTCTTGTTGCAATAATTTTAGCGTTTTAACCTACTTTATACACTGAATATTTGTCGTTTTGAAGCTCAGTTTGAAATGTTTTAGTTTGTCGTTTCTGTTCAAATCGATCATTGTTTAGCATACTTTTCGATCATATTAGCTCTTCGGAGTGTTTTTGCACACGCTCCGCTGTTAAAGTAGGTATTATCTGCGTAATTTTAAAAGATACATGCCATACAATGTTAGTCGAATTTTACACTTTTTCGGTCATCGTGAAATATTTTGTCTTGATATTAACCGACTTTATATTGACCGTCGCATCGAACCCGTTACGTAGACACCTCGTTTGTGTAGATCGGACCTGTTGCACTTTAAAAACATTGCAATATGGATTCTGTTTTGAATAATTTTAAAGTTTTTACCTACTTTAGACACTAAATATTTGTCGTTTTAAAGCTCAGTTTAAAATGTTTAAGGTTGTCGTTTCTGTTCAAATCGATTATCTTTTAGCATATTTTTCGATTACATTAGCTCACTGAAGTGGTTTTGCGCACGCTCCGCTGTTGAAATAGGTACTTTTTTGCGACATTTTAAAAGAAACATCCCATACAAAATTAGTCGATTCTTACAATTTTTCGGTCACCGTGAAATATTTTGTCTTGATATTAACCGACTTTATATTGACCGTCGCATCGAGCCCGTTGCGTAGACACCTCGTTTGTGTAGATCGGACCTGTTGCACTTCAAAAACATCGCAATATGGAATCTGTTTATAATAACTTTAGCGTTTTCACCTACTTTAGACACTGAATATTTGTCGTTTTAAAGCTCAGTTTAAAATGTATTAGTTTGTCGTTTCTGTTCAAATCGATCATCTTTTAGCATACATTTTGATCATACTAGCTCACCAGAGTGTTTGTGCGCACGCTCCGCTGTGGAAATAGGTACTTTTTTGCGATATTTTAAAAGATACATCCCATACAAAATTAGTCGAATTTTACACATTTTCGGTCACCGTGAAATATTTTGTCTTGATATTAACCGACTTTATATTGACCGTTGCATCGAGCCCGTTGCGTAAACACGTCATCTGTGTAGATCGGACCTGTTGCACTTCAAAAACATCGCAATATGGATTCTGTTTGCAATAATTTAAGCGTTTTCACCCACTTTAGACACTGAATATGTGTCGTTTTAAAGCTCCGTTTGAAATGTTTTAGTTTGTCATTTCTGTTCAAATCGATCATCTTGTAGCATACTTTTCGATCATATTTGCTCACTGAAGTGTTTGTGCTAACGTTCCGCTGTTGAAATAGGTACTTTTTTGCGATATTTTAAAAGATACATCCCATACAAAATAAGTCGAATGTTACACTTTTTCGGTCACCGTGAAATATTTTGTCTTGATATAAACCGACTTTATATTGACCGTCGCGTCGAGGCCATTGCGTAGACACATCGTTGGTGTAGATCGGACCTGTTGCATTTCAAAAACTTCGCAATATGGGTTCTGTTTGCAATAATTTAAGCGTTTTCACCTACTTAAGACACTGAAAATTTGTCGTTTTAAAGCTCAGATTAAAATGTTTAAGGTTGTCGTTTCTGTTCAAATCGATCATCTTTTAGCATATTTTTCGATCACATTAGCTCACTGAAGTGGTTTTGCGCACGCTCCGCTGTTGAAGTTGGTATTCTCTGCGTAATTTTAAAAGATACATCCCATACAAAGTTAGTCGAATTTTTCACTTTTTCGGTCACCGTGAAATATTTTGTCTTGATATACACCGACTTTATAACGACCGTCGCGTCGATGTCGTTGCGTAGACACCTCGTTTATGTAGATCGGACCTGTTGCACTTCAAA
Organism: Pyrausta purpuralis; assembly: GCA_963924145.1. Taxonomy (NCBI): domain Eukaryota; kingdom Metazoa; phylum Arthropoda; class Insecta; order Lepidoptera; family Crambidae; genus Pyrausta; species Pyrausta purpuralis. The sequence goes on along the minus strand of OZ001668.1, from coordinate 10,871,112 downwards.
AACATCGCAATATGGATTCTGTTTGCAATAGTTTTAGCGTTTTCACCTACTTTAGACACTGAATATTTGTCGTTTTGAAGCTCAGTTTGAAATGTTTTAGTTTGTCGTTTCTGTTCAAATTGATCATCTTTTAGCATACTTTTCGATCATATTAGCTCCTCGAAGTGTTTGTGCGCACGCTCCGCTTTTCTAGTTGGTACTTTCCTGCGTTATTTTAAAAGATACATGCCATACAATATTAGTCGAATTTTACACTTTTTCGATCACCGTGAAATTTTTTGTCTTGATATTAACTCACTTTATATTGACCGTCGCATCGAGACCGTTGCTTGGATACCTCGATTGTGTAGATCGGACCTGTTGCACTTCAAAAACTTCGCAATATGGATTCTGTTTGCAATAATTTAAGCGTTTTCACCTACTTTAGACACTGAATATTTGTCGTTTTAAAGCTCAGTTTGAAATGTTTTAGGTTGTCGTTTCTGTTCAAATCGATTATCTTTTAGCATATTTTTCGATCACATTAGCTCCTTTAAATGGTTTTGCGCACGCTCCGCTGTGCAAATAGGTACTTTTTTGCGATATTTTAAAAGATACATCCCATACAAAGTAAGTCGAATTTTACACTTTTTCGGTCACCGTGAAATATTTTGTCTTGATATTAACCGACTTTATATTGACCGTCGCGTCGATGCCGTTGCGTAGACACCTCGTTTATGTAGACCGGACCTGTAACATTTTAAAAACATCGCAATATGGATTCTTGTTGCAATAATTTTAGCGTTTTAACCTACTTTATACACTGAATATTTGTCGTTTTGAAGCTCAGTTTGAAATGTTTTAGTTTGTCGTTTCTGTTCAAATGGATCATCGTTTAGCATACTTTTCGATCATATTAGCTCACCGGAGTGTTTTTGCGCACGCTCCGCTGTTAAAGTAGGTATTATCTGCGAAATTTTAAAAGATACATGCCATACAATGTTAGTCGAATCTTACACTTTTTCGGTCACCGTGAAATTTTTTGTCTTGATATTAACTCACTTTATATTGGCCGTCACATCGAGACCGTTGCATAGATACCTCGTCTGTGTAGATCGGACCTGTTGCACTTCAAAAACATTGCAATATGGATTCTGTTTGCAATAATTTTAGCGTTTTCACCTACTTTAGACACTGAATATTTGTCGTTTAAAGCTCAGTTTGAAATGTTTTAGGTTGTCGTTTCTGTTCAAATCGATCATCTTTTAGCATACTTTTCGATCATATTAGCTCAATAAAGTGGTTCTGCGCACGCTCCGCTGTCTAAGTAGGTACTCTTTTGCGTTTTTTTAAAAGAAACATGTTTTACAATGTTAGTCGAATTTTACACTTTTTCGGTCACCGTGAAATATTTTGTCTTGATATTAACCGACTTTATATTGACCGTCGCACAGTGTGGTATTTAATATTAAAACCTGGCCAAAAACCTGTTTTTTTATACTTGATTGCGAACCTTCTGTTCTATTAATTCTAAAAGCCAGATAGTTATTGAAACAAAAGGCGAATTCCGTATCGCGCTACCCTGACGGAGTGCGTCACAGCACCAGTCGGAAGTTACTGTTCGCTAGCAGTGTTCGTGTGATTTGTCGATGTGCTCAGTTTTTAGCGTTTTAAAAACGTTCGTCTCTTTGTGCGGAAGCAATTTCTTTGATTTTTTTTTGATGGATCCTTCTGTCCCAGGTATGTTCTTTGTATAACACTATATTTTTTTAATGAAGTTTCAGCCGATATTGTTTTAAACAGTTGATAAAAGAGGTGTACAAAATCGGTAGATATATTTGAAGTTTCAAATATTTAAAAAGGGTTTTGTTGTACTTCTGAACATTTCTAAGCTGTCAAAAATATTTTTTTATATGAAACAGTCAGTACATAAGATGATCCAAAAATAATTAGGCGCCCGAAACCGCCCCTCATTTTTTTTTAGATTTTTTTACCTGACCTATTATATTTTAGGGTAAATTACAGACATTATATTTTTTTTATTTTTTTTGTTACAGGGCCTTCTGGATTGAGGTCTATGACTCGAAATGAGTTGTATATCGTCATGAAAAGCATGAGAAACTCAAATTTATGGAACAAGAAATTTTAAGTAAATACGACGAAAGTGATTCATTAGTCCTTGCTGATACAAAGCAAAAGCTCTCCATTATTAAACACCAATACAAGCAAAAATGGTTAGCGGCCCGAAAAACACAAGTAAGATTTGAAGTAACCTAGTACTGGTACCTAAAATTACAAATCTTTTATATTTTCAACAATAATTTATTATTAATTAATACTAGACGAATATTAAACACTTTAAGTAATTATAATTTTGTATTGTTACATTAGTGAGTCCTGGTCGACCTCAAAAGGCTTTCATACAGTCCAGTGAAAGAAGCAAAAGACGAAAAATGGAAGATCTTAGATCAAAGGACGTGGATGAGTTAAAGTGGAAAATAAAAAAAAAACAAATTCAAGACCAATTTAAACAACAACTGGGCCTTTTAAGTGACATTCCCAAAACCAATTTTGGAAATACGAATGATGGCAACGCCAGCAGGCGATTTTTTGAAGAATACGAAATATCAGCAGCCATAACAGGAGTAGACAAAGATTAAATTTATAGGTAGATAATATTAGACACACTATGTTGTCGACTTAAAATAAACACAGAAGCATATGAAAAGTATTGTCAAGAAACTGCCGAAATAGACGTGACATTATATATTTTTTATCCCTACCTTGCACAAAATAGTTTGACATGGAGCTAAAGTTATCAAAGAAGCAATTCTTTCAATAGGACAATTGTCAGAAGAAGCTGCGGAGGCCAGGAACAAACACATAAGGTCATATAGATTAAATTACACCCGAAAATTATCTCGTGTTACCTGCAATGTTGATATTTTGAATCGACTTTTTTTAACTTCAGACCCCCTAATAACTGGAACGAGACATCAGTTTAATAAGAATAAAAAACTACTATCGTCTGATGTACTATGTTTGTTATCAGAAAGTGATGTAACAAATGTTAATAGTTTAGAACTTAGTAGTAGTGATGAATAAATATTTTTATATGTTACAAGTCGTTGTTTTATTAAATTTATAATTTTAATTAATATATAATTAGCATCTGTAGCTATTAGAGGCATAAAATATTTTTGGCCAGGTTTTGAGACCAAATACCACACTGTGCGTCGCGTCGATGCCGTTGCGTAGACACCTCGTTTATGTGGACCGAACCTGTGACATTTTAAAAACATCGCAATATGTATTCTGTTTGCAATAATTTTAGCGTTTTAACCTACTTTATACACTGAATATTTGTCATTTTGAAGCTCAGTTTGAAATGTTTTAGTTTGTAGTTTCTGTTCAAATCGATCATCTTTTAGCATATTTTTCGATCGTATTAGCTCACTGAAGTGGTTCTGCACACGCTTCACTGTTCTAGTAGGAACTCTTTTGCAATATTTTAAAAGATACATGCCATACAATGTTAGTCGAATTTTACACTTTTTCGGTCACCGTGAAATATTTTGTCTTGATATTAACCGACTTTATATTGACCGTCGCGTCGACGCCGTTGCGTAAACACCTCGTTTATGTAGACCGGACCTGTGACATATTAAAAACATCGCAATATGTATTCTGTTTGCAATAATTTTAGCGTTTTCACCTACTTTAGACACTAAATATTTGTAATTTTAAAACTTAGTTTGAAATGTTTTAGTTGGTCGTTTCTGTACAAATTGATCATATTTTAGCATACTTTTCGATCATATTAGCTCACCGAAGTGTTTGTTTGCACGCTCCGTTGTTGAAATAGGTACTCTCTTTCGTTATTTTAAAAGATACATACCATACAATATTAGTCGAATTTTACACTTTTTCGGTCACCGTGAAATATTTTGTCTTAATATTAACCGACTTTATATTGACCGTCGCATCGAACCCGTTGCGTAGACACCTCGTCTGTGTAGACCGGACCTGTTGCACTTCAAAAACATCGCAATATGGATTCTGTTTGCAATAATTTTAGCGTTTTCACCTACTTTAGATACTGAATATTTGTCGTTTTAAAGCTTAGTTTGAAATGTTTTAGTTTGTCGTTTCTGTTCAAATCGATCATCTTTTCGCATACTTTTCGATTACATTAGCTCTCCGGAGTGTTTGTGCGTACGCTCCGCTGTTCTAGTAGGTACTGTCTGCGTTATTTTAAAAGATACATGCCATAAAATGTTAGTCGAATTTTACACTTTTTCGGTCACCGTGAAATATTTTGTCTTGATATTAACCGACTTTATATTGACCGTCGCGTCGACGCCGTTGCGTAAACACCTCGTTTATGTAGACCGGACCTGTGACATATTAAAAACATCGCAATATGTATTCTGTTTGCAATAATTTTAGCGTTTTCACCTACTTTAGACACTAAATATTTGTAATTTTAAAACTTAGTTTGAAATGTTTTAGTTGGTCGTTTCTGTACAAATTGATCATATTTTAGCATATTTTTCGATCATATTAGCTCACCGAAGTGTTTGTTTGCACGCTCCGTTGTTGAAATAGGTACTCTCTTTCGTTATTTTAAAAGATACATACCATACAATATTAGTCGAATTTTACACTTTTTCGGTCACCGTGTAATATTTTGTCTTAATATTAACCGACTTTATATTGACCGTCGCATCGAACCCGTTGCGTAGACACCTCGTCTGTGTAGACCGGACCTGTTGCACTTCAAAAACATCGCAATATGGATTCTGTTTGCAATAATTTTAGCGTTTTCACCTACTTTAGATACTGAATATTTGTCGTTTTAAAGCTTAGTTTGAAATGTTTTAGTTTGTCGTTTCTGTTCAAATCGATCATCTTTTCGCATACTTTTCGATTACATTAGCTCTCCGGAGTGTTTGTGCGTACGCTCCGCTGTTCTAGTAGGTACTGTCTGCGTTATTTTAAAAGATACATGCCATAAAATGTTAGTCGAATTTTACACTTTTTCGGTCACCGTGAAATATTTTGTCTTGATATTAACCGACTTTATATTGACCGTCGCGTCGAGGCCGTTGCGTAGACACCTAGTTTTTGTAGATCGGACCTGTTGCACTTCAAAAACATCGCAATTTGGATTCTGTTTGCAATAATTTTAGCGTTTTCACCTACTTTAGACACTGAATATTTGTCGTTTTGAAGCTCAGTTTGAAATGTTTTAGTTTGTCGTTTCTGTTTAAATTAATCATCTTTTAGCATACTTTTCGATCATATTAGCTCAACGGAGTGTTTTTTCGCACGCTCCGCTGTTGAAGTAGGTATTCTCTGCGTAATTTTAAAAGATACATGCCATACCATGTTAGTCGAATTTTACACTTTTTCGGTCACCGTGAAATTTTTTGTCTTGATATTAACTCACTTTATATTGACCGTCACATCGAGACCGTTGCATAGATACCTCGATTGTGTAGATCGGACCTGTTGCACTTCAAAAACATCGCAATATGGATTCTGCTTGCAATAATTTTAGCGTTTTCACCTACTTTAGACACTGAAAATTTGTCGTTTTAAAGCTCAGTTTGAAATGATTTAGGTTGTCGTTTCTGTTCAAATCGATTATCTTTTAGCATATTTTTCGATCACATTAGCTCACTAAAATGGTTTTGCGCACGCTCCGCTGTGCAAATACGTACTTTTTTGCGATATTTTAAAAGATACATCCCATACAAAGTAAGTCGAATTTTACACTTTTTCGGTCACCGTGAAATATTTTGTCTTGATATTAACCGACTTTATATTGACCGTCGCGTCGATGCCGTTGCGTAGACACCTCGTTTATGTAGACCGGACCTGTGACATTTTAAAAACATCGCAATATGGATTCTTGTTGCAATAAATTTAGCGTTTTAACCTTCTTTATACACTGAATATTTGTCGTTTTGAAGCTCAGTTTGAAATGTTTTAGTTTGTCGTTTCTGTTCAAATCGATCATCGTTTAGCATACTTTTCGATCATATTAGCTCTTCGGAGTGTTTTTGCGCACGCTCCGCTGTTAAAGTAGGTATTATCTGCGTAATTTTAAAAGATACATGCCATACTGTTAGTAATATTCATCTGTGAAACGGAACAAACTCTAGTCTATGTTTTGTCTATGTCACATATGTATATCCGTTATAAAATAAAGACAGTTGCGAGTCGGCTTCTTCCAAATTAATACCGTCTTTTATTTATTTCACATTAAAAGGTTATGGGCCCAGCCCTGATACCTGGACTTTATTTCTATTGTGAAATAAAAGTGCAAAAAGACTATTGTGCGTGCAGTGACTGTTAATTACGAACATTTGGCGTGTATTCCGCGGGACTCGACACGTGTCTTCAGAAATGGCTACGAACTCGTTCATCGCAAATGTGCCAAAGCTGAAGGGACGTAAGAACTACAGCGAGTGGGCCTTTGCTGCCGAAAATCTCCTTGTCCTGGAAGGAAAACAAAATTCCATCTCCAAAACAAGTGATGAAACCAAAATTGATGCAGATGATGCCATAACGAAAGCCAAATTGATACTCACAATTGACCCTTCGTTATTCGTACACATCAAAAGTGCAGAAACCACCAGAGATTTATGGCAACAACTGAAACAGATGTTTGACGATTCCGGTTTTTCAAGACGAATAACTTTGTTACGACATTTAATATCTATACGCCTAGAAACATCAGAGTCGATGACGAGTTACGTGACGCAAATCATTGAAACCGGGCAGAAATTATCAGGAACGGGTTTTAAGGTCAACGATGAGTGGATTGGATGCCTCATGCTGGCCGGATTGCCTGATAAATATTACCCTATGATAATGGCAATTGAGCATTCAGGAATCGCCATCACGGCGGACATAGTCAAATCAAAGTTACTGGATTTAGCCGGAAATGATGAATCTTCGGTTGGCAGCGCTTTGTACAGTCATAGAGGGCAGCACTATCGGAATGAACGAAGCAAATCGAACAACTCTGTAAGCAACTCAAACAAAGATGGCGAAATGTCAAATGCCAACAACAATAACAAGAAGAAAATTATTAAATGTTATCGTTGTAAGCAGATCGGACACTATAAAAATAAGTGTACCCAAGCAGATACCAAGATAAAGAGCTCGAACGCGTTTTCCGCAGTGTTCTTGAGTGGAAACTTCACTAAAAACGATTGGTATCTGGACTCGGGAGCCAGCGTGCATATGACCGCCAATGAAAATTACTTAAGAAATACATCCAGTACACCACATATTAAGGAGATAATAGCAGCTGACAAGAATGCAATGAAGGTATTGTGCTCCGGTGATGTAGAAATCATAACCATTACTGCAAAGAGTAAATACTTCATAACAATAAAAGATATTGTTTGTGTTCCTGACTTAGCTACGAATCTCATATCTGTGAGCAAACTTATAGAAAATGGAAACAGAGTTGATTTTCAAGAAAAGTGTTGCCACATATTTAACCAACAACAAGAATTAGTTGGGGTAGCTAACCTAGTCGACGGAGTATACAAGTTGAATGTCGAACAGAAAAACCAGTGCTTGTTTGTGCCATCATCAAATGAAGTTGACAGTGAATTGTGGCACCGTAGAATGGGCCACCTGAACAGTAGCGATCTCAACAAGATGAAGGAAGGTGCTGTCACAGGTATAGACTTCAAGGAAAAGGCTGTTATTGATAAAACTACGTGTGTGGTATGCTGTCAAGGGAAGCAATCACGGTTACCCTTTAAACATGTGGGTACAAGAAGCGATGAGGTACTCAACGTGATCCATGCAGATGTATGTGGACCCATGGAGACAGCTTCAATCAGTGGATGCAGGTATTTTTTGATTTTAGTTGATGATTACACTCGTATGGCTTTTGTTTACTTTCTCAAAGCAAAGAATCAAGTGTTCAAGTTTTTCAAAGAATTTAAGGCATTGGTAGAAAACCAACAGAGTAGAAAGATAAAAACATTGCGTACAGATAATGGCTTAGAATTCTGTAGTAATGAGTTTGAAAACTATTTGTCTGAGGCGGGTATAATCCATCAAAAAACTAACACTTATACCCCAGAACAGAATGCCATTAGTGAACGAATGAACAGAACTGTTGTAGAAAGAGCTCGATGCATGTTGTTTGATGCAGGACTTGATAAGAAGTTTTGGGCTGAGTCTATAAATACAGCAGTATATCTTAGGAACAGGTCGCTAGCATCAGGATTAAACAACATGACACCGTTTGAGCTTTGGACTGGTAAAAAGCCAGATTTAAGTCATATCCGAGTATTTGGGAGTCAGGTTATGATGCATATTCCAAAGGAGAAACGGCTTAAATGGGACAGAAAGTCCACACAACATATTCTAGTTGGTTTTGCTGAGAATGTTAAAGGATATCGAATCTATGACCCAGTTAAAAGATGTGTGACCATCAGTAGGGATGTCATAATACAAGAGAACTTAAAACAATATTCTAAGAATAATAATAATGAAATAGCAGTTTCAGTGGGGGAAGTCTCCAAAACGCAACCTTTTAATGTGAAATGGATGGGGGACGGTGCTGGTTTGGAGGAAGCCGACTCGCAACAAGATGAGAGTGAAGAAAGTGAAGAACTTGATTATGTCAATATACCCACTTGCTCGGAGTCAACACAAGATGCTCTAGCTGATTTTAACTCTGTGTTTTTTTTTTTTTTTTTCTCTTTATTTAAGGAGCTTGGTTACCATTGACTATGTCGCTCCGTAATACCCAAGCCTTAAGATTATAACAATACAACTTTATGAAAACTTATACCTCAATTTTTAACAGTATTATTATATATATTATAAAGAACGTGTGCTTCATCTGACAGGGGCTGTGCGAGTAGGCTGTTGCAACTACCTATTTGGCTCCTGTTGTGAGGCCGAAACAACCGCGATCTTTGTGGCTCACTCCGCACACACTCCATCAAGATGTGCTGTACGTCATCCGTGGTTCCACAATCGTCACAAAGTGGTGACGCTGATATACCCATTAAAAATGTAAATTTTTTAGAAGGAATGTGTCCCGAGCGAAGTCTCATCGCTGTAACAATATTTTTCCTTGTCAGTGAGCAGTTATCAATCCAGGAAACCGTCAAAGGCTCAGGTTGGATCGTCTTATACCAGATACCCTTTTCTTTAGATCTTAGATCAAAGTATTCCTTCCACATTTCATAACAATGTCCTTTTACCAGGTAGAGGTAATCAGAAAAGTAAGGTTTAAGCTCTAAAGGTATGCCATCATTACAGGCTCTCCTGGCGAGTGAATCTACGTGTTCATTTCCGTATATACCTACATGAGATGGGATCCACTGCAGTTTTATAAATTTAGAATTACATTGTAGCTCTAAAAGCTGTTTCACAATTATGTAAGCTATCGGAGTGCCTCGAAAAGTCGAGGTGCACCGAGCTATGTGTTGCAGGGCACTCTTGGAGTCAGTCAGCACTACAAATTTATTATGGTTAATTGAAGAAATGTAAGATAATGCTTCTCTAATGGCTACTAACTCAATATGCATAATAGATGTTTTTGATTGGATTTTGAATGACATAAAAGTTTCTTGTTGAGGATCATAAAAAGCTGCTCCTGCTTCATCTCTTTCTTTTGAACCATCGGTAAAAATTTTGTAAAAACTGTTCAATTCGGTTTCTAAAAGTTCTAAACAAATACTTCTTAGAGTAGTTGGATTGTATTTATTTTTTGATTCTTGAACTTTATCTATTTGGTGTTGAATATATTTTTTTAAATTTAGTGAGCTGAACCAAAAGTTATATGCAAACATTTCTAAATTCTTACTGCAATGGACTGAACTCGATTTGAGGTATTCATGCGCAGTAACTAGGACAGGTTTATTTTTTCTATTCCACGCATTCATATTTAATTCTAGATCGTTAATTGATTGAATAATGGGTGTATTGAATTCCAAAGATTTGCATTTTAAGTAGAATTTTCCTGCTAAATGGCGTCTGCGAATATGGAGTGGCGGTAAGCTTAGTTCACTGCCCATCACATGAATGGGGGTCGATTTTATAAAACTTCCAATAATCCGCATAGCTTGGTTTTGGATTTTTTCCAGTTTGTAAAGATGAGAGTCAGCACTGTCTCCAAATAAAAAACAAGCATAGTCCAGACGACTTCGTAAAAGAGCGATATAAACCTGTCTTAGATACTTCGGGTGGATGCCCCACGTTGTTCCAGCTAATGTTTTTAGTATATTGAGGTATTTACACGTCTTATCTACAGTCTCATTTATATGTTTTGCCCACCTGAGGGACCGGTCAAGCCAAAGCCCTAAATATTTTACATTATCTACAATTTGGAGGTCATTATCATTAATTTTGATGTTAACTGCTTGCCTATTAATACCCTTTTTAAAAACACAAACTTTGGTTTTTTCAGTAGATATTTCCAGTCCTAACATACTCAATTGGTTAACAATCTGGTCTAAAGCACCCTGTAACAAATGTGTAGCATTATTTATATCCTTATTTACTGAGTAAACTACAAAGTCATCAGCATATTGTAGTATATGTACATAAGGGTTATTAATTTCTTTTGTTATGTCAATGGTTGCTACATTGAACAAGAGTGGGGATAGAGGATCACCCTGGGCTAAGCCTCGTCCAGAGGACCGTACCTCGAAAGAGTTATTGCTCTTCACTCTAAGGTATCGTTCTCGAAGAAATTCCCAAAGATAATCACAAATTTTACTACCTGCTCCTAAATTATCCAGTTTGGTTAGTAGCGCACTTATATCTACATAATTATAAGCGTTGTTTATGTCAATAAAGCAACCAATTGTTGTACAGTTTTCACAGAACCCTTTCTGTATCCTGGTGGTAAGGTGACTCAAATTATCTAAGCAAGATCTACATTTACGAAATCCCAGAGTCTTATCAGATAGTAATCTGTTTCTTTCCAAGAACCACTCTAGTCTTTTTTGAATAATTGAATGGAAAATTTTACACAGGCATGATATAAGCGAAATGGGTCTAAGTGATGAAGCCGTATTCGGGTTCCTTCCCGGTTTAGGAATAGGTACAATATTTATATTTCTCCACTGAATAGGTACAAATACACCCGAAAGAAAATAATTATACAGTTTTATTAAAACTATTTTAGAATTTAATGGTAGATGTTTGATCATTGAAAAGGAAACGTCATCGCTTCCTGGGGCTGTATCTTTTGATTTTATGCTATTATTTAGTTCATCTAGAGTTATTGGTAGTTCGGAAATATTATTTTTAGATGTAAAAGTGGGTTTCGATGGGCATGTGTAGTCAGGCGTTAAGCTACGTAATAATTCATTTATTTGTTTTTCATTAATGTGTTGTTTTGGTGTTCTATGTCCTTTCATCCATCTCATCTTATTCCACAAATCGCAAATAGAAGATTTCTCGTCTATACTAGAACAGAAATTTTGCCATGACTGCCTTTGTGTATTTCGGAGCAATCTTTGTGTTTCGCCTATTTTCTTTTTTAGGTTTATAAGGTTCTGTGGGGTAGGATTTCTCCTAAACTGCGCTAGAGCAAGTCGACGGTTAGCAACGGATTTAGATAGTTCTGGGTTCCAATAAGCTTTTGGGCGGAACTTCGAATAAGGATTGAAACATTTTTTTGTTACAGGAATACAGTTATCAGCAGCATTTTGTATAGATTGCATAAATTTGTCATACGTAGTTTGCAGATCATCTGAAAAGTTAAATTCACTGAATGTCTCTTCCAATTGAGTCGAAAACTTACCCCAGTCTGCGTTTCTAAATTGTCTTTTTCTTTCTATTTGAAGAGTGGCATCAAAAAATGTAGATATCTTTATAACTAAGTGGTCACTGCCCAGTGTTTCGTTTGTTGTTTTCCAGACAAAATTCAAGGCTATGTCAGAGGATACTAATGTAATATCTGGAGCAGTCAGTCTAAGAACACCTTCTACTAATTGTATGCGAGTGTGACTTCCGTCATTTAAAATTACATAATTATGATCGATCATTGCATCAAAAATCTGATTTCCGCGCGTATCGGTTTTAGTAGACCAACTCGGGTGATGACCATTAAAATCTCCAAGAAGTATAGTCTTAGTAACACTCAGAGAAAAGACATGATTCCAAACATTTTGATCTGTATTAATATCTGGGGGACAATAAATACCAATAATATTTTTAACGTGATTGCAATTAAAGAGTTCTACGTGTATTATTTCTAAATCAGAGTAGTTATGACGGACTTGAAGTTGTTGCGCCTGAATAGATTTATGAGTCAATATTGCTATACCGCCTCCACGTGAATCTCTATCGCTACGAAAAATGTTAAAATTACTTATTCTAAAACAGATATCTGGATCAAACCAGGTCTCTGAGACCATGGCAATATGTATCTTTTCCTGAATCAATAACTGCTCGAAACTTTTTAATTTAGGTTTTAAACTGCGAGCGTTCCACTGAAAAAAATTGAGGTTAACATTTTTTGTAATCTGACTTTCACCCATTCAAGAAGGACAAAATTTTTGAAAAAGATGAAAAATCAGGTATAAAGTTCTTAAACCAGTTATTAAGCCAATCTATGAAAATCTTAAAACATTCTTTTAACTTAATCAGTAAGCCGTGTTTCTTGTCCAATACTATCTCTTTGAGCTTTTGCAGCAGTACTTGCCAAGTGGGTCCATCTTTTTGACATGTATAGGAAGCATCGCAGGTCGTCGTCTCTGCGCCATCGGTGGGTGAGGGTTCTTCGTTGCAATTGTCCGAATTTTCTTCAGAGTTGGTCAATTCAATGTCAGCAACTACATTTTCAGAAATATGATAAGATTTTTTATGATTTTTCTTTCGTTTCTTATTGCTTATTCTTTTTGATGATTTCTCTGGGGTGTCCTGAATTTTCGTCTGCACTATGTCTGAATACAATGGGCTATTATTAGGTGTCACGTCGAAGACCACGGTTGGAGTTGTGCAAGTCGCCAATCGATTGGTAGATGTGTTCTGAGTTTCAGCCAAGCGATGCTGTGGGGATGGTGGAACATAAGCAGTCAAAGCCTTCTGGTAAGTACAATTGAATTCAGACATTAGTTCTCTTACTCGCTTTTCTTTTTTATATACAGGACAACTTTTTGATAAAGCCATATGTCCTCCGGCGCAATTAACACATGTAAATACACGAGTTTCGCAATTATTGTGGTTCTTACAACATTTCGGACATATAACCTTGTTCGATGGGCACATTTTCATGGTGTGACCGAATCTCCAGCACTTTGCGCACTGTGTCACGGGGAATATGAATGGGTCAACCTTGATTTTTATATCTATAAGATATATGTGGCTAGGGAGAGTGGGGCCCTTGAATCCAATTCTGACTGTTTCGCTCGGTACCCAACCTTCTTCTGTTTTTCTGTTTAGTCGTTTAATCGTAAGTAATTCTTGATCTGTAATAATGTGTTGTAAAAGTTCCTCATCTGTTAACTCAATATCTATGTCTCGAATAATGCCGTATGAAAGTCCTACTTCCCATGTTTTTTGCTTACGCCAACCCATATTGCTAAATTCCGGGCACTCAATAAATTTCGTTGCACTAATTTCGTTCTCAAAAGTAAGCGTTATTTTGTAGGGGTTTACGTATTTCACTTTAGATATATCTGTTATATTATGCTGCTGCAACAATTTCGCCAGGGCGAATTGCTTAGGCAGTTTATCTTTAGCTGTAACGCATATCTGTATCAAAAAACTATCAGAAAGAGTTGGGTCTCTTGTCTTCTTTTTAGAATTTCTGCATACTGTTTGCCAAGTCTCCTCGTTGTCATTTTCTCTAGGGCGTTTATTATACTTGTCTTTATGTTGTATGTTGTTTTCATCCATATTTGTTGAGTCCTCTTCAAATAAATCCATCGATTCTAATGAAACATTTGCGTTGTTTACGTTCTCCTCGCTGTAATAGGCTCGTCCTTGAGCCATAAGCAGTAAATTCACTTCATGTATCACAGACGGCCCGGCGCACGGTCGCACAGCGCGCGGGCGCAGGCCGCAGATAACAAACCGGTTAACTTCTCGCACTTATTTGTGACGAGCGACGCGTACAATCCGAACGAGTTATGATTTTAGTTGATGATTACACTCGTATGGCTTTTGTTTACTTTCTCAAAGCAAAGAATCAAGTGTTCAAGTTTTTCAAAGAATTTAAGGCATTGGTAGAAAACCAACAGAGTAGAAAGATAAAAACATTGCGTACAGATAATGGCTTAGAATTCTGTAGTAATGAGTTTGAAAACTATTTGTCTGAGGCGGGTATAATCCATCAAAAAACTAACACTTATACCCCAGAACAGAATGCCATTAGTGAACGAATGAACAGAACTGTTGTAGAAAGAGCTCGATGCATGTTGTTTGATGCAGGACTTGATAAGAAGTTTTGGGCTGAGTCTATAAATACAGCAGTATATCTTAGGAACAGGTCGCTAGCATCAGGATTAAACAACATGACACCGTTTGAGCTTTGGACTGGTAAAAAGCCAGATTTAAGTCATATCCGAGTATTTGGGAGTCAGGTTATGATGCATATTCCAAAGGAGAAACGGCTTAAATGGGACAGAAAGTCCACACAACATATTCTAGTTGGTTTTGCTGAGAATGTAAAAGGATATCGAATCTATGACCCAGTTAAAAGATGTGTGACCATCAGTAGGGATGTCATAATACAAGAGAACTTAAAACAATATTCTAAGAATAATAATAATGAAATAGCAGTTTCAGTGGGGGAAGTCTCCAAAACGCAACCTTTTAATGTGAAATGGATGGGGGACGGTGCTGGTTTGGAGGAAGCCGACTCGCAACAAGATGAGAGTGAAGAAAGTGAAGAACTTGATTATGTCAATATACCCACTTGCTCGGAGTCAACACAAGATGCTCTAGCTGATTTTAACTCTGTGTTGCAGAATGTCTCTACATTCTGCAACACAGAGTTAAAATCAGCTAAATCATCCTCTGAGTCGGAGTCCACAACCCCAGAATTGCCTAAGAGGAGAAGGCAACCACCAGAACGTTACGGTTTCACTAGCGTTTGTAATCCATTGAATCTCAGAAGTAGCGATGATCCAGTCAGTGCTGATCAGGCTCTGCAAAGCCCTGATAAAGATAAGTGGATCGCTGCGATGGAAGAAGAACTGAAAGCTTTTGAAGAAAACCATGCGTGGGTGCCGGTGAGTGAAGTGCCTCCAAATAAAACATTAGTGCAGTGTAAATGGGTTTTCAAAAGAAAGCTAGACAGTGACAACAGTGTGCGTTATCGTGCTCGTCTGGTAGCTAAGGGCTTCACCCAAAAACCAGGTGTGGACTATGATGAAACTTTCTCACCTGTAGTGCGTCACTGTACTCTAAGAATGTTATTTTCACTTGCTGTTCAATTAAATTTAAATGTTACTCACCTCGATGTAAAAACTGCATTTTTAAATGGTAATCTAAAGGAAGAAATTTATATGGCTCTACCTGAAACTTATTTAAAAGATGTAAATAATTGTAAAGCTCTAAAACTTAACAAAGCAATATATGGTTTGAAACAATCATCAAGATCTTGGTATGAAAAAATTGATCAATGTTTAACTGAGTTAGGTTTTAATAAAAGCCATATTGAACCTTGTGTGTATACAAAATTTAATGAAAATGTAAAGATTATCATTGCCCTGTATGTTGATGATTTTTTGTTTACTCGAATTGTCCATCCGAGACAGATAATTTTATATCCATTTTAAGTTCCAAGTTTAATATTAAAAATCTAGGTCAAGTTCAACAATGTTTAGGTATGCGAGTAAAAATTGATAAACATAACAATGTTATTACTTTAGATCAGGAACAGTACATAGATCAGTTGTTAGAAAAATTTAATATGTTAAATTGCAAAGATGTAAATACACCTATGGAAAGTAAATTATGTATAGATAATAATAGTAATGTTTGTGATCCTCAAATACCATATCAACAATTGATTGGCAGTCTCATGTACTTGGCTGTACTAACAAGGCCAGACATAGCGTTTAGTGTAAGTTTTTTAAGTCAATTTAATGCTTGTCATAACATTACTCATTGGCGCCATGTAAAGCGCATTTTAAGATATTTAAAGAAAACTAAAAGTTATTGTTTAAAATATGTGAAAGGGTCTTCTGAACTAGTAGGATTTGCTGATGCTGACTGGGGAAATGGTACTGATAGAAAATCATTTACTGGCTATTGTTTTACTTTGTCTGGGGGGGCTGTGTCCTGGGAAAGTAGAAAACAAAGAACTGTAGCGCTTTCTAGTATGGAAGCCGAATATATGTCAATGGCTGAAGCATGTAAAGAATTAATGTATCTTAGAGTTTTGTTATCTGAAGTTACTAATACTGAGATTGAATACCCTATTGTCTTATACAATGAAAGCCAAAGTGCTCAAAGATTAGTAAATAACCATACTCTACATAGGCGAAGTAAACACATTGACATTCGTTATCATTTTATAAGGCAAGCTGTTAATGTAAAGTAATTGTTTTGAAGTACATGTCTACTAATGAAATGCCAGCAGATGTACTAACTAAGGCTCTTAGTGCACCAAAGCATTACCATTGTATTCAGAGTTTAGGACTTGTTAATGTTTAATTAATGTTTCATGTGATGAAGTGGGGGTGTTAGTAATATTCATCTGTGAAACGGAACAAACTCTAGTCTATGTTTTGTCTATGTCACATATGTATATCCGTTATAAAATAAAGACAGTTGCGAGTCGGTTTCTTCCAAATTAATACCGTCTTTTATTTATTTCACATTAAAACATACAATGTTAGTCGAATTTTACACTTTTTCGGTCATCGTGAAATATTTTGTCTTGATATTAACCGACTTTATATTGACCGTCGCATCGAGCCCGTTACGTAGACACCTCGTTTGTGTAGATCGAACCTGTTGCACTTTAAAAACATTGCAATATGGATTCTGTTTTCAATAATTTTAAAGTTTTTACCTACTTTAGACACTGAATATTTGTCGTTTTAAAGCTCAGTTTGAAATGTTTTAGGTTGTCGTTTCTGTTCAAATCGATTATCTTTAAGCATATTTTTCGATCACATTAGCTCAATAAAGTGGTTTTGCGCACGCTCCGCTGTTGAAATAGGTACTTTTTTGCGATATTTTAAAAGAAACATCCCATACAAAATTAGTCGAGTCTTACACTTTTTCGGTCACCGTGAAATATTTTGTCTTGATATTAACCGACTTTATATTGACCGTCGCATCGAGCCCGTTGCGTAGACACCTCGTTTGTGTAGATCAGACCTGTTGCACTTCAAAAACATCGCAATATGGATTCTGTTTATAATAACTTTAGCGTTTTCACCTACTTTAGACACTGAATATTTGTCGTTTTAAAGCTCAGTTTGAAATGTTTTAGGTTGTCGTTTCTGTTCAAATCGATTAACTTTTAGCATATTTTTCGATCACATTAGCTCACTAAAGTGGTTTTGCGCACGCTCCGCTGTGGAAATAGGTACTTTTTTGCGATATTTTAAAAGATACATCCCATACAAAATTAGTCGAATTTTACACTTTTTCGGTCACCGTGAAATATTTTGTCTTGATATTAACCGACTTTATATTGACCGTCGCGTCGATGCCGTTGCGTAGACACCTCGTTTATGTAGACCGGACCTGTGATATTTTGAAAACATCGCAATATGGATTCTGTTTTACAATAATGTTAAGCGTTTTAACCTACTTTATACACTGAATATTTGTCGTTTTGAAGCTCAGTTTGAAATGTTTTAGTTTGTCGTTTCTGTTCAAATCAATCATCGTTTAGCATATTCTTCGATCATATTAGCTCACCGAAGTGTTTTTGCGCACGCTCCGCTGTTAAAGAAGGTATTATCTGCGTAATTTTAAAAGATACATGCCATAGAATGTTAGTCGAATTTTACACTTTTTCGGTCACCGTGAAATATTTTGTCTTGATATTAACCGACTTTATATTGACCGTCGCATCGAGCCCGTTACGTAGACACCTCGTTTGTGTAGATCGGACCTGTTGCACTTCAAAAACATTGCAATATGGATTCTGTTTTCAATAATTTTAAAGTTTTCACCTACTTTAGACACTGAATATTTGTCGTTTTAAAGCTCAGTTTGAAATGTTTTAGGTTGTCGTTTCTGTTCAAATCGATCATCTTTTAGCATACTTTTCGATCATATTAGCTCCTCGAAGTGTTTGTGCGCACGCTTTGCTGTTCTGGTTGGTACTATCCTGCGTTATTTTAAAAGATACATGCCATACAATGTAAGTCAAATTTTACACTTTTTCGGTCGCCGTGAAATATTTTGTCTTGATATTAACCGACTTTATATTGACCGTCGCGTCGATGCCGTTGCGTAGACACCTCGATTGTGTAGATCGGACCAGTTGCACTTCAAAAACATCGCAATATGGATTCTGTTTGCAATAATTTTAGCGTTTTTACCTACTTTAGACACTGAATTTTTGTCGTTTTAAAGCTCAGTTTGAAATGTTTTAGTTTGTCGTTTCTGTTCAAATCGATCACCTTTTAACATGTTTTTGGTTTTAATTAGCTCACCGAAGTGGTTCTGCGCACGCGCCGCTATTCCAGTAGGTACTCTTTTCCGATATTTTAAAAGATACATGCCATACAAAGTTAGTCGAATTTTACACATTTTCGGTCACCGTGAAATATTTTGTCTTGATATTAACCGACTTTATATTGACCGTCGCATCGAGCCCGTTGCGTAGACATGTCATCTGTGTAGATCGGACCTGTTGCACTTCAAAAACATCGCAATATGGATTCTGTTTGCAATAATTTGAG
Source organism: Pyrausta purpuralis (assembly GCA_963924145.1). Taxonomy (NCBI): domain Eukaryota; kingdom Metazoa; phylum Arthropoda; class Insecta; order Lepidoptera; family Crambidae; genus Pyrausta; species Pyrausta purpuralis. The sequence goes on along the minus strand of OZ001668.1, from coordinate 10,852,252 downwards.
CGTTTTCACCCACTTTAGACACTGAATATGTGTCGTTTTAAAGCTCAGTTTGAAATGTTTTAGTTTGTCATTTCTGTTCAAATCGATCATCTTTTAGCATACTTTTCGATCATATTTGCTCACTGAAGTGTTTGTGCTAACGTTCCGCTGTTGAAATAGGTACTCTTTTGCGATATTTTAAAAGATACATCCCGTACAAAATAAGTCGAATTTTACACTTTTTCGGTCACCGTGAAATATTTTGCCTTGATATAAACCGACTTTATATTGACCGTCGCGTCGAGGCCATTGCGTAGACACATCGTTGGTGTAGATCGGACCTGTTGCATTTCAAAAACTTCGCAATATGGATTCTGTTTGCAATAATTTAAGCGTTTTCACCTACTTTAGACACTGAAAATTTGTCGTTTTAAAGCTCAGTTTAAAATGTTTAAGGTTGTCGTTTCTGTTCAAATCGATTATCTTTTAGCATATTTTTCGATCACATTAGCTCACTGAAGTGGTTTTGCGCACGCTATGCTGTTAAAATAGCTACTTTTTTGCGATATTTTAAAAGATACATCCCATACAAAGTTAGTCGAATTTTACACTTTTTCGGTCACCGTGAAATATTTTGTCTTGATACTAACCGACATTATATGGACCAGCTCAGTTTGAAATGTTTTAGTTTGTCGTTTCTGTTTAAATTTATCAGCTTTTAGCATACTTTTCGATCATATTAGCTCCTCGAAGTGTTTGTGCGCACGCTTCGCTGTTCTAGTTGGTACTTTCCTGCGTTATTTTAAAAGATACATGCCATACAATGTTAGTCGAATTTTACACTTTTTCGGTCACCGTGAAATTTTTTGTTTTGATATTAACTCACTTTATATTGACCGTCACATCGAGACCGTTGCTTAGATACCTCGATTGTGTAGATCGGACCTGTTGCACTTCAAAAACATCGCAATATGGATTTTGTTTGCAATAATTTAAGCGTTTTCACCTACTTTAGACACTGAATATTTGTCGTTTTAAAGCTCAGTTTGAAATGTTTTAGGTTGTCGATTCTGTTCAAATCGATTATCTTTTAGCATATTTTTCGATCACATTAGCTCACTAAAATGGTTTTGCGCACGCTTCGCTGTGCAAATACGTACTTTTTTGCGATATTTTAAAAGATACATCCCATACAAAGTAAGTCGAATTTTACACTTTTTCGGTCACCGTGAAATATTTTGTCTTGATATTAACCGACTTTATATTGACCGTCGCGTCGATGCCGTTGCGTAGACACCTCGTTTATGTAGACCGGACCTGTGACATTTTAAAAACATCGCAATATGGATTCTTGTTGCAATAATTTTAGCGTTTTAACCTACTTTATACACTGAATATTTGTCGTTTTGAAGCTCAGTTTGAAATGTTTTAGTTTGTCGTTTCTGTTCAAATCGATCATTGTTTAGCATACTTTTCGATCATATTAGCTCTTCGGAGTGTTTTTGCGCACGCTCCGCTGTTAAAGTAGGTATTATCTGCGTAAATTTAAAAGATACATGCCATACAATGTTAGTCGAATTTTACACTTTTTCGGTCATCGTGAAATATTTTGTCTTGATATTAACCGACTTTATATTGACCGTCGCATCGAGCCCGTTGCGTAGACACCTCGTTTGTGTAGATCGGACCTGTTGCACTTCAAAAACATCGCAATATGGAATCTGTTTATAATAACTTTAGCGTTTTCACCTACTTTAGACACTGAATATTTGTCGTTTTAAAGCTCAGTTTAAAATGTATTAGTTTGTCGTTTCTGTTCAAATCGATCATCTTTTAGCATACATTTTGATCATACTAGCTCACCAGAGTGTTTGTGCGCACGCTCCGCTGTGGAAATAGGTACTTTTTTGCGATATTTTAAAAGATACATCCCATACAAAATTAGTCGAATTTTACACTTTTTCGGTCACCGTGAAATATTTTGTCTTGATATTAACCGACTTAATATTGACCGTCGCGTCGATGCCGTTGCGTAGACACCTCGTTTATGTAGACCGGACCTGTGATATTTTGAAAACATCGCAATATGGATTCTGTTTTACAATAATTTTAAGCGTTTTAACCTACTTTATACACTGAATATTTGTCGTTTTGAAGCTCAGTTTGAAATGTTTTAGTTTGTCGTTTCTGTTCAAATCGATCATCTTTTAGCATACTTTTCGATCATATTTGCTCACTGAAGTGTTTGTGCGCACGTTCCGCTGTTGAAATAGGTACTTTTTTGCGATATTTTAAAAGATACATCCCATACAAAATTAGTCGAATTTTACACTTTTTCGGTCACCGTGAAATATTTTGTCTTGATATAAACCGACTTTATATTGACCGTCGCGTCGAGGCCATTGCGTAGACACATCGTTGGTGTAGATCGGACCTGTTGCATTTCAAAAACTTCGCAATATGAGTTCTGTTTGCAATAATTTAAGCGTTTTCACCTACTTTAGACACTGAAAATTTGTCGTTTTAAAGCTCAGTTTAAAATGTTTAAGGTTGTCGTTTCTGTTCAAATCGATCATCTTTTAACATGTTTTTGGTTTTAATTAGCTCACCGAAGTGGTTCTGCGCACGCGCCGCTATTCCAGTAGGTACTCTTTTGCGATATTTTAAAAGATACATGCCATACAAAGTTAGTCGAATTTTACACTTTTTCGGTCACCGTGAAATATTTTGTCTTGATATAAACCGACTTTATATTGACCGTCGCGTCGAGGCCATTGCGTAGACACATCGTTGGTGTAGATCGGACCTGTTGCATTTCAAAAACATCGCAATATGGATTCTGTTTGCAATAGTTTTAGCGTTTTCACCTACTTTAGACACTGAATATTTGTCGTTTTGAAGCTCAGTTTGAAATGTTTTAGTTTGTCGTTTCTGTTCAAATCGATCATCTTTTAGCATACTTTTCGATCATATTAGCTCCTCGAAGTGTTTGTGCGCACGCTCCGCTTTTCTAGTTGGTACTTTCCTGCGTTATTTTAAAAGATACATGCCATACAATATTAGTCGAATTTTACACTTTTTCGATCACCGTGAAATTTTTGGTCTTGATATTAACTCACTTTATATTGACCGTCGCATCGAGACCGTTGCTTGGATACCTCGATTGTGTAGATCGGACCTGTTGCACTTCAAAAACTTCGCAATATGGATTCTGTTTGCAATAATTTAAGCGTTTTCACCTACTTTAGACACTGAATATTTGTCGTTTTAAAGCTCAGTTTGAAATGTTTTAGGTTGTCGTTTCTGTTCAAATCGATTATCTTTTAGCATATTTTTCGATCACATTAGCTCCTTTAAATGGTTTTGCGCACGCTCCGCTGTGCAAATAGGTACTTTTTTGCGATATTTTAAAAGATACATCCCATACAAAGTAAGTCGAATTTTACACTTTTTCGGTCACCGTGAAATATTTTGTCTTGATATTAACCGACTTTATATTGACCGTCGCGTCGATGCCGTTGCGTAGACACCTCGTTTATGTAGACCGGACCTGTAACATTTTAAAAACATCGCAATATGGATTCTTGTTGCAATAATTTTAGCGTTTTAACCTACTTTATACACTGAATATTTGTCGTTTTGAAGCTCAGTTTGAAATGTTTTAGTTTGTCGTTTCTGTTCAAATGGATCATCGTTTAGCATACTTTTCGATCATATTAGCTCACCGGAGTGTTTTTGCGCACGCTCCGCTGTTAAAGTAGGTATTATCTGCGAAATTTTAAAAGATACATGCCATACAATGTTAGTCGAATTTTACACTTTTTCGGTAATCGTGAAATTTTTTGTCTTGATATTAACTCACTTTATATTGACCGTCGCATTGAGCCCGTTGCGTAGAAACCTCGTTTGTGTAGACCGGACCTGTGACATTTTGAAAACATCGCAATATGGATTCTGTTTTACAATAATTTTATCGTTTTAACCTACTTTATACACTGAATATTTGTCGTTTTGAAGCTCAGTTTGAAATGTTTTAGTTTGTCGTTTCTGTTCAAATCGATCATCGTTTAGCATACTTTTCGATTATATTAGCTCACCGAAGTGTTTTTGCGCACGCTCCGCTGTTAAAAAAGGTATTATCTGCGTTATTTTAAAAGATACATGCCATACAATGTTAGTCGAATTTTACACTTTTTCGGTCACCGTGAAATATTTTGTCTTGATATTAACCGACTTTATATTGACCGTCGCGTCGAGGCCGTTGCGTAGACACCTAGTTTGTGTAGATCAGACCTGTTGCACTTCAAAAACATCGCAATATGGATTCTGTTTGGAATAATTTTAGCATTTTCACCTACTTTAGACACTGAATATTTGTCGTTTTGAAGCTCAGTTTGAAATGTTTTAGGTTGTCGTTTCTGTTCAAATCGATTATCTGTTAGCATATTTTTCGATCACATTAGCTCACTAAAGTGGTTTTTTGCACGCTCCGCTGTTGACATAGGTACTTTTTTGCGATATTTTAAAAGAAACATCCCATACAAAATTAGTCGAGTCTTACACTTTTTCGGTCACCGTGAAATATTTTGTCTTGATATTAACCGACTTTATATTGACCGTCGCATCGAGCCCGATGCGTAGACACCGCGTCTGTGTAGGTCGGACCTGATGCACTTCAAAAACATCGCAATATGGATTCTGTTTGTAATAACTTTAGCGTTTTCACCTACTTTAGACACTGAATATTTGTCGTTTTAAAGCTCAGTTTGAAATGTTTTAGGTTGTCGTTTCTGTTCAAATCGATTATCTTTTAGCATATTTTTCGATCACATTAGCTCACTAAAGTGGTTTTGCGCACGCTCCGCTGTGGAAATAGGTACTTTTTTTGCGATATTTTAAAAGATACATCCCATACAAAATTAGTCGAATTTTACACTTTTTCGGTCACCGTGAAATATTTTGTCTTGATATTAACCGACTTTATATTGACCGTCGCGTCGATGCCGTTGCGTAGACACCTCGTTTATGTAGACCGGACCTGTGACATTTTGAAAACATCGCAATATGGATTCTGTTTTACAATAATTTTAGCGTTTTAACCTACTTTATACACTGAATATTTGTCGTTTTGAAGCTCAGTTTGAAATGTTTTAGTTTGTCGTTTCTGTTCAAATCGATCATCGTTTAGCATACTTTTCGATCATATTAGCTCACCGAAGTGTTTTTGCGCACGCTCCGCTGTTAAAAAAGGTATTATCTGCGTTATTTTAAAAGATACATGCCATAGAATGTTAGTCGAATTTTACACTTTTTCGGTCACCGTGAAATATTTTGTCTTGATATTAACCGACTTTATATTGACCGTCGCGTCGAGGCCGTTGCGTAGACACCTAGTTTGTGTAAATCAGACATGTTGCACTTCAAAAACATCGCAATATGGATTCTGTTTGGAATAATTTTAGCATTTTCACCTACTTTAGACACTGAATATTTGTCGTTTTGAAGCTCAGTTTGAAATGTTTTAGTTTGTCGTTTCTGTTCAAATCGATCATCTTTTAGCATACTTTTCGATCATATAAGCTCACCGAAGTGGTACTGCGTACGCTCCGCTGTTCTAGTAGGTACTCTTTTGGGATATTTTAAAATATAAATCCCATACATAGTTAGTCGAATTTTACACTTTTTCGGTCACCGTGAAATGTTTTGTCTTGATATTAACCGAATTTATATTGACCGTCGCGTCGATATCGTCGCGTTGACACCGCGTTTGTATAGACCTTACCTGTGCCATTTTAAAAACATCGCAATATGTATTCTGTTTTACAATAATTTTAGCGTTTTAACCTACTTTATACACTGAATATTTGTCGTTTTGAAGCTCAGTTTGAAATGTTTTAGTTTGTCGTTTCTGTTCAAATCGATCATCTTTTAGCATACTTTTCGATCATATTAGCTTTACGGAGTGTTTATGCGTACGCTCCCCTGTTCTAGTAGGTACTCCTTGCGTTATTTTAAAAGATAAATGCCATACAATGTTAGTCGAATTTTACACTTTTTCGGTCACCGTGAAATATTTTGTCTTGATATTAACCGACTTTATATTGACCGTCGCGTAGAGGCCGTTGCGCAGACACCTAGTTCGTGTAGATCGGACCTGTTGCACTTCAAAAACATCGCAATATGGATTCTGTTTGCAATAATTTTAGCGTTTTCACCTACATTAGACACTGCATATTTGTCGTTTTGAAGCTCAGTTTGAAATGTTTTAGTTTGTCGTTTCTGTTTAAATTAATCATCTTTTAGCATACTTTTCGATCATATTAGCTCAACGGAGTGTTTTTGCGCACGCTCCGCTGTTGAAGTAGGTATTCTCTGCGTAATTTTAAAAGATACATGCCATACAATGTTAGTCGAATCTTACACTTTTTCGGTCACCGTGAAATTTTTTGTCTTGATATTAACTCACTTTATATTGGCCGTCACATCGAGACCGTTGCATAGATACCTCGTCTGTGTAGATCGGACCTGTTGCACTTCAAAAACATCGCAATATGGATTCTGTTTGCAATAATTTTAGCGTTTTCACCTACTTTAGACACTGAATATTTGTCGTTTAAAGCTCAGTTTGAAATGTTTTAGGTTGTCGTTTCTGTTCAAATCGATCATCTTTTAGCATACTTTTCGATCATATTAGCTCAATAAAGTGGTTCTGCGCACGCTCCGCTGTCTAAGTAGGTACTCTTTTGCGTTTTTTTAAAAGAAACATGTTTTACAATGTTAGTCGAATTTTACACTTTTTCGGTCACCGTGAAATATTTTGTCTTGATATTAACCGACTTTATATTGACCGTCGCACAGTGTGGTATTTAATATTAAAACCTGGCCAAAAACCTGTTTTTTTATACTTGATTGCGAACCTTCTGTTCTATTAATTCAAAAAGCCAGATAGTTATTGAAACAAAAGGCGAAATCCGTATCGCGCTACCCTGACGGAGTGCGTCACAGCACCAGTCGGAAGTTACTGTTCGCTAGCAGTGTTCGTGTGATTTGTCGATGTGCTCAGTTTTTAGCGTTTTAAAAACGTTCGTCTCTTTGTGCGGAAGCAATTTCTTTGATTTTTTTTTGATGGATCCTTCTGTCCCAGGTATGTTCTTTGTATAACACTATATTTTTTTAATGAAGTTTCAGCCGATATTGTTTTAAACAGTTGATAAAAGAGGTGTACAAAATCGGTAGATATATTTGAAGTTTCAAATATTTAAAAAGGGTTTTGTTGTACTTCTGAACATTTCTAAGCTGTCAAAAATATTTTTTTATATGAAACAGTCAGTACATAAGATGATCCAAAAATAATTAGGCGCCCGAAACCGCCCCTCATTTTTTTTTAGATTTTTTTACCTGACCTATTATATTTTAGGGTAAATTACAGACATTATATTTTTTTTATTTTTTTTGTTACAGGGCCTTCTGGATTGAGGTCTATGACTCGAAATGAGTTGTATATCGTCATGAAAAGCATGAGAAACTCAAATTTATGGAACAAGAAATTTTAAGTAAATACGACGAAAGTGATTCATTAGTCCTTGCTGATACAAAGCAAAAGCTCTCCATTATTAAACACCAATACAAGCAAAAATGGTTAGCGGCCCGAAAAACACAAGTAAGATTTGAAGTAACCTACTACTGGTACCTAAAATTACAAATCTTTTATATTTTCAACAATAATTTATTATTAATTAATACTAGACGAATATTAAACACTTTAAGTAATTATAATTTTGTATTGTTACATTAGTGAGTCCTGGTCGACCTCAAAAGGCTTTCATACAGTCCAGTGAAAGAAGCAAAAGACGAAAAATGGAAGATCTTAGATCAAAGGACGTGGATGAGTTAAAGTGGAAAATAAAAAAAAAACAAATTCAAGACCAATTTAAACAACAACTGGGCCTTTTAAGTGACATTCCCAAAACCAATTTTGGAAATACGAATGATGGCAACGCCAGCAGGCGATTTTTTGAAGAATACGAAATATCAGCAGCCATAACAGGAGTAGACAAAGATTAAATTTATAGGTAGATAATATTAGACACACTATGTTGTCGACTTAAAATAAACACAGAAGCATATGAAAAGTATTGTCAAGAAACTGCCGAAATAGACGTGACATTATATATTTTTTATCCCTACCTTGCACAAAATAGTTTGACATGGAGCTAAAGTTATCAAAGAAGCAATTCTTCCAATAGGACAATTGTCAGAAGAAGCTGCGGAGGCCAGGAACAAACACATAAGGTCATATAGATTAAATTACACCCGAAAATTATCTCGTGTTACCTGCAATGTTGATATTTTGAATCGACTTTTTTTAACTTCAGACCCCCTAATAACTGGAACGAGACATCAGTTTAATAAGAATAAAAAACTACTATCGTCTGATGTACTATGTTTGTTATCAGAAAGTGATGTAACAAATGTTAATAGTTTAGAACTTAGTAGTAGTGATGAATAAATATTTTTATATGTTACAAGTCGTTGTTTTATTAAATTTATAATTTTAATTAATATATAATTAGCATCTGTAGCTATTAGAGGCATAAAATATTTTTGGCCAGGTTTTGAGACCAAATACCACACTGTGCGTCGCGTCGATGCCGTTGCGTAGACACCTCGTTTATGTAGACCGAACCTGTGACATTTTAAAAACATCGCAATATGTATTCTGTTTGCAATAATTTTAGCGTTTTAACCTACTTTATACACTGAATATTTGTCATTTTGAAGCTCAGTTTGAAATGTTTTAGTTTGTAGTTTCTGTTCAAATCGATCATCTTTTAGCATATTTTTCGATCGTATTAGCTCACTGAAGTGGTTCTGCACACGCTTCACTGTTCTAGTAGGAACTCTTTTGCAATATTTTAAAAGATACATGCCATACAATGTTAGTCGAATTTTACACTTTTTCGGTCACCGTGAAATATTTTGTCTTGATATTAACCGACTTTATATTGACCGTCGCGTCGACGCCGTTGCGTAAACACCTCGTTTATGTAGACCGGACCTGTGACATATTAAAAACATCGCAATATGTATTCTGTTTGCAATAATTTTAGCGTTTTCACCTACTTTAGACACTAAATATTTGTAATTTTAAAACTTAGTTTGAAATGTTTTAGTTGGTCGTTTCTGTACAAATTGATCATATTTTAGCATACTTTTCGATCATATTAGCTCACCGAAGTGTTTGTTTGCACGCTCCGTTGTTGAAATAGGTACTCTCTTTCGTTATTTTAAAAGATACATACCATACAATATTAGTCGAATTTTACACTTTTTCGGTCACCGTGAAATATTTTGTCTTAATATTAACCGACTTTATATTGACCGTCGCATCGAACCCGTTGCGTAGACACCTCGTCTGTGTAGACCGGACCTGTTGCACTTCAAAAACATCGCAATATGGATTCTGTTTGCAATAATTTTAGCGTTTTCACCTACTTTAGATACTGAATATTTGTCGTTTTAAAGCTTAGTTTGAAATGTTTTAGTTTGTCGTTTCTGTTCAAATCGATCATCTTTTCGCATACTTTTCGATTACATTAGCTCTCCGGAGTGTTTGTGCGTACGCTCCGCTGTTCTAGTAGGTACTGTCTGCGTTATTTTAAAAGATACATGCCATAAAATGTTAGTCGAATTTTACACTTTTTCGGTCACCGTGAAATATTTTGTCTTGATATTAACCGACTTTATATTGACCGTCGCGTCGAGGCCGTTGCGTAGACACCTAGTTTTTGTAGATCGGACCTGTTGCACTTCAAAAACATCGCAATTTGGATTCTGTTTGCAATAATTTTAGCGTTTTCACCTACTTTAGACACTGAATATTTGTCGTTTTGAAGCTCAGTTTGAAATGTTTTAGTTTGTCGTTTCTGTTTAAATTAATCATCTTTTAGCATACTTTTCGATCATATTAGCTCAACGGAGTGTTTTTTCGCACGCTCCGCTGTTGAAGTAGGTATTCTCTGCGTAATTTTAAAAGATACATGCCATACCATGTTAGTCGAATTTTACACTTTTTCGGTCACCGTGAAATTTTTTGTCTTGATATTAACTCACTTTATATTGACCGTCACATCGAGACCGTTGCATAGATACCTCGATTGTGTAGATCGGACCTGTTGCACTTCAAAAACATCGCAATATGGATTCTGCTTGCAATAATTTTAGCGTTTTCACCTACTTTAGACACTGAAAATTTGTCGTTTTAAAGCTCAGTTTGAAATGATTTAGGTTGTCGTTTCTGTTCAAATCGATTATCTTTTAGCATATTTTTCGATCACATTAGCTCACTAAAATGGTTTTGCGCACGCTCCGCTGTGCAAATACGTACTTTTTTGCGATATTTTAAAAGATGCATCCCATACAAAGTAAGTCGAATTTTACACTTTTTCGGTCACCGTGAAATATTTTGTCTTGATATTAACCGACTTTATATTGACCGTCGCGTCGATGCCGTTGCGTAGACACCTCGTTTATGTAGACCGGACCTGTGACATTTTAAAAACATCGCAATATGGATTCTTGTTGCAATAAATTTAGCGTTTTAACCTTCTTTATACACTGAATATTTGTCGTTTTGAAGCTCAGTTTGAAATGTTTTAGTTTGTCGTTTCTGTTCAAATCGATCATCGTTTAGCATACTTTTCGATCATATTAGCTCTTCGGAGTGTTTTTGCGCACGCTCCGCTGTTAAAGTAGGTATTATCTGCGTAATTTTAAAAGATACATGCCATACTGTTAGTAATATTCATCTGTGAAACGGAACAAACTCTAGTCTATGTTTTGTCTATGTCACATATGTATATCCGTTATAAAATAAAGACAGTTGCGAGTCGGCTTCTTCCAAATTAATACCGTCTTTTATTTATTTCACATTAAAAGGTTATGGGCCCAGCCCTGATACCTGGACTTTATTTCTATTGTGAAATAAAAGTGCAAAAAGACTATTGTGCGTGCAGTGACTGTTAATTACGAACATTTGGCGTGTATTCCGCGGGACTCGACACGTGTCTTCAGAAATGGCTACGAACTCGTTCATCGCAAATGTGCCAAAGCTGAAGGGACGTGAGAACTACAGCGAGTGGGCCTTTGCTGCCGAAAATCTCCTTGTCCTGGAAGGAAAACAAAATTCCATCTCCAAAACAAGTGATGAAACCAAAATTGATGCAGATGATGCCATAACGAAAGCCAAATTGATACTCACAATTGACCCTTCGTTATTCGTACACATCAAAAGTGCAGAAACCACCAGAGATTTATGGCAACAACTGAAACAGATGTTTGACGATTCCGGTTTTTCAAGACGAATAACTTTGTTACGACATTTAATATCTATACGCCTAGAAACATCAGAGTCGATGACGAGTTACGTGACGCAAATCATTGAAACCGGGCAGAAATTATCAGGAACGGGTTTTAAGGTCAACGATGAGTGGATTGGATGCCTCATGCTGGCCGGATTGCCTGATAAATATTACCCTATGATAATGGCAATTGAGCATTCAGGAATCGCCATCACGGCGGACATAGTCAAATCAAAGTTACTGGATTTAGCCGGAAATGATGAATCTTCGGTTGGCAGCGCTTTGTACAGTCATAGAGGGCAGCACTATCGGAATGAACGAAGCAAATCGAACAACTCTGTAAGCAACTCAAACAAAGATGGCGAAATGTCAAATGCCAACAACAATAACAAGAAGAAAATTATTAAATGTTATCGTTGTAAGCAGATCGGACACTATAAAAATAAGTGTACCCAAGCAGATACCAAGATAAAGAGCTCGAACGCGTTTTCCGCAGTGTTCTTGAGTGGAAACTTCACTAAAAACGATTGGTATCTGGACTCGGGAGCCAGCGTGCATATGACCGCCAATGAAAATTACTTAAGAAATACATCCAGTACACCACATATTAAGGAGATAATAGCAGCTGACAAGAATGCAATGAAGGTATTGTGCTCCGGTGATGTAGAAATCATAACCATTACTGCAAAGAGTAAATACTTCATAACAATAAAAGATATTGTTTGTGTTCCTGACTTAGCTACGAATCTCATATCTGTGAGCAAACTTATAGAAAATGGAAACAGAGTTGATTTTCAAGAAAAGTGTTGCCACATATTTAACCAACAACAAGAATTAGTTGGGGTAGCTAACCTAGTCGACGGAGTATACAAGTTGAATGTCGAACAGAAAAACCAGTGCTTGTTTGTGCCATCATCAAATGAAGTTGACAGTGAATTGTGGCACCGTAGAATGGGCCACCTGAACAGTAGCGATCTCAACAAGATGAAGGAAGGTGCTGTCACAGGTATAGACTTCAAGGAAAAGGCTGTTATTGATAAAACTACGTGTGTGGTATGCTGTCAAGGGAAGCAATCACGGTTACCCTTTAAACATGTGGGTACAAGAAGCGATGAGGTACTCAACGTCATCCATGCAGATGTATGTGGACCCATGGAGACAGCTTCAATCAGTGGATGCAGGTATTTTTTGATTTTAGTTGATGATTACACTCGTATGGCTTTTGTTTACTTTCTCAAAGCAAAGAATCAAGTGTTCAAGTTTTTCAAAGAATTTAAGGCATTGGTAGAAAACCAACAGAGTAGAAAGATAAAAACATTGCGTACAGATAATGGCTTAGAATTCTGTAGTAATGAGTTTGAAAACTATTTGTCTGAGGCGGGTATAATCCATCAAAAAACTAACACTTATACCCCAGAACAGAATGCCATTAGTGAACGAATGAACAGAACTGTTGTAGAAAGAGCTCGATGCATGTTGTTTGATGCAGGACTTGATAAGAAGTTTTGGGCTGAGTCTATAAATACAGCAGTATATCTTAGGAACAGGTCGCTAGCATCAGGATTAAACAACATGACACCGTTTGAGCTTTGGACTGGTAAAAAGCCAGATTTAAGTCATATCCGAGTATTTGGGAGTCAGGTTATGATGCATATTCCAAAGGAGAAACGGCTTAAATGGGACAGAAAGTCCACACAACATATTCTAGTTGGTTTTGCTGAGAATGTAAAAGGATATCGAATCTATGACCCAGTTAAAAGATGTGTGACCATCAGTAGGGATGTCATAATACAAGAGAACTTAAAACAATATTCTAAGAATAATAATAATGAAATAGCAGTTTCAGTGGGGGAAGTCTCCAAAACGCAACCTTTTAATGTGAAATGGATGGGGGACGGTGCTGGTTTGGAGGAAGCCGACTCGCAACAAGATGAGAGTGAAGAAAGTGAAGAACTTGATTATGTCAATATACCCACTTGCTCGGAGTCAACACAAGATGCTCTAGCTGATTTTAACTCTGTGTTTTTTTTTTTTTTTTTTCTCTTTATTTAAGGAGCTTGGTTACCATTGACTATGTCGCTCCGTAATACCCAAGCCTTAAGATTATAACAATACAACTTTATGAAAACTTATACCTCAATTTTTAACAGTATTATTATATATATTATAAAGAACGTGTGCTTCATCTGACAGGGGCTGTGCGAGTAGGCTGTTGCAACTACCTATTTGGCTCCTGTTGTGAGGCCGAAACAACCGCGATCTTTGTGGCTCACTCCGCACACACTCCATCAAGATGTGCTGTACGTCATCCGTGGTTCCACAATCGTCACAAAGTGGTGACGCTGATATACCCATTAAAAATGTAAATTTTTTAGAAGGAATGTGTCCCGAGCGAAGTCTCATCGCTGTAACAATATTTTTCCTTGTCAGTGAGCAGTTATCAATCCAGGAAACCGTCAAAGGCTCAGGTTGGATCGTCTTATACCAGATACCCTTTTCTTTAGATCTTAGATCAAAGTATTCCTTCCACATTTCATAACAATGTCCTTTTACCAGGTAGAGGTAATCAGAAAAGTAAGGTTTAAGCTCTAAAGGTATGCCATCATTACAGGCTCTCCTGGCGAGTGAATCTACGTGTTCATTTCCGTATATACCTACATGAGATGGGATCCACTGCAGTTTTATAAATTTAGAATTACATTGTAGCTCTAAAAGCTGTTTCACAATTATGTAAGCTATCGGAGTGCCTCGAAAAGTCGAGGTGCACCGAGCTATGTGTTGCAGGGCACTCTTGGAGTCAGTCAGCACTACAAATTTATTATGGTTAATTGAAGAAATGTAGGATAATGCTTCTCTAATGGCTACTAACTCAATATGCATAATAGATGTTTTTGATTGGATTTTGAATGACATAAAAGTTTCTTGTTGAGGATCATAAAAAGCTGCTCCTGCTTCATCTCTTTCTTTTGAACCATCGGTAAAAATTTTGTAAAAACTGTTCAATTCGGTTTCTAAAAGTTCTAAACAAATACTTCTTAGAGTAGTTGGATTGTATTTATTTTTTGATTCTTGAACTTTATCTATTTGGTGTTGAATATATTTTTTTAAATTTAGTGAGCTGAACCAAAAGTTATATGCAAACATTTCTAAATTCTTACTGCAATGGACTGAACTCGATTTGAGGTATTCATGCGCAGTAACTAGGACAGGTTTATTTTTTCTATTCCACGCATTCATATTTAATTCTAGATCGTTAATTGATTGAATAATGGGTGTATTGAATTCCAAAGATTTGCATTTTAAGTAGAATTTTCCTGCTAAATGGCGTCTGCGAATATGGAGTGGCGGTAAGCTTAGTTCACTGCCCATCACATGAATGGGGGTCGATTTTATAAAACTTCCAATAATCCGCATAGCTTGGTTTTGGATTTTTTCCAGTTTGTAAAGATGAGAGTCAGCACTGTCTCCAAATAAAAAACAAGCATAGTCCAGACGACTTCGTAAAAGAGCGATATAAACCTGTCTTAGATACTTCGGGTGGATGCCCCACGTTGTTCCAGCTAATGTTTTTAGTATATTGAGGTATTTACACGTCTTATCTACAGTCTCATTTATATGTTTTGCCCACCTGAGGGACCGGTCAAGCCAAAGCCCTAAATATTTTACATTATCTACAATTTGGAGGTCATTATCATTAATTTTGATGTTAACTGCTTGCCTATTAATACCCTTTTTTAAAACACAAACTTTGGTTTTTTCAGTAGATATTTCCAGTCCTAACATACTCAATTGGTTAACAATCTGGTCTAAAGCACCCTGTAACAAATGTGTAGCATTATTTATATCCTTATTTACTGAGTAAACTACAAAGTCATCAGCATATTGTAGTATATGTACATAAGGGTTATTAATTTCTTTTGTTATGTCAATGGTTGCTACATTGAACAAGAGTGGGGATAGAGGATCACCCTGGGCTAAGCCTCGTCCAGAGGACCGTACCTCGAAAGAGTTATTGCTCTTCACTCTAAGGTATCGTTCTCGAAGAAATTCCCAAAGATAATCACAAATTTTACTACCTGCTCCTAAATTATCCAGTTTGGTTAGTAGCGCACTTATATCTACATAATTATAAGCGTTGTTTATGTCAATAAAGCAACCAATTGTTGTACAGTTTTCACAGAACCCTTTCTGTATCCTGGTGGTAAGGTGACTCAAATTATCTAAGCAAGATCTACATTTACGAAATCCCAGAGTCTTATCAGATAGTAATCTGTTTCTTTCCAAGAACCACTCTAGTCTTTTTTGAATAATTGAATGGAAAATTTTACACAGGCATGATATAAGCGAAATGGGTCTAAGTGATGAAGCCGTATTCGGGTTCCTTCCCGGTTTAGGAATAGGTACAATATTTATATTTCTCCACTGACTAGGTACAAATACACCCGAAAGAAAATAATTATACAGTTTTATTAAAACTATTTTAGAATTTAATGGTAGATGTTTGATCATTGAAAAGGAAACGTCATCGCTTCCTGGGGCTGTATCTTTTGATTTTATGCTATTATTTAGTTCATCTAGAGTTATTGGTAGTTCGGAAATATTATTTTTAGATGTAAAAGTGGGTTTCGATGGGCATGTGTAGTCAGGCGTTAAGCTACGTAATAATTCATTTATTTGTTTTTCATTAATGTGTTGTTTTGGTGTTCTATGTCCTTTCATCCATCTCATCTTATTCCACAAATCGCAAATAGAAGATTTCTCGTCTATACTAGAACAGAAATTTTGCCATGACTGCCTTTGTGTATTTCGGAGCAATCTTTGTGTTTCGCCTATTTTCTTTTTTAGGTTTATAAGGTTCTGTGGGGTAGGATTTCTCCTAAACTGCGCTAGAGCAAGTCGACGGTTAGCAACGGATTTAGATAGTTCTGGGTTCCAATAAGCTTTTGGGCGGAACTTCGAATAAGGATTGAAACATTTTTTTGTTACAGGAATACAGTTATCAGCAGCATTTTGTATAGATTGCATAAATTTGTCATACGTAGTTTGCAGATCATCTGAAAAGTTAAATTCACTGAATGTCTCTTCCAATTGAGTCGAAAACTTACCCCAGTCTGCGTTTCTAAATTGTCTTTTTCTTTCTATTTGAAGAGTGGCATCAAAAAATGTAGATATCTTTATAACTAAGTGGTCACTGCCCAGTGTTTCGTTTGTTGTTTTCCAGACAAAATTCAAGGCTATGTCAGAGGATACTAATGTAATATCTGGAGCAGTCAGTCTAAGAACACCTTCTACTAATTGTATGCGAGTGTGACTTCCGTCATTTAAAATTACATAATTATGATCGATCATTGCATCAAAAATCTGATTTCCGCGCGTATCGGTTTTAGTAGACCAACTCGGGTGATGACCATTAAAATCTCCAAGAAGTATAGTCTTAGTAACACTCAGAGAAAAGACATGATTCCAAACATTTTGATCTGTATTAATATCTGGGGGACAATAAATACCAATAATATTTTTAACGTGATTGCAATTAAAGAGTTCTACGTGTATTATTTCTAAATCAGAGTAGTTATGACGGACTTGAAGTTGTTGCGCCTGAATAGATTTATGAGTCAATATTGCTATACCGCCTCCACGTGAATCTCTATCGCTACGAAAAATGTTAAAATTACTTATTCTAAAACAGATATCTGGATCAAACCAGGTCTCTGAGACCATGGCAATATGTATCTTTTCCTGAATCAATAACTGCTCGAAACTTTTTAATTTAGGTTTTAAACTGCGAGCGTTCCACTGAAAAAAATTGAGGTTAACATTTTTTGTAATCTGACTTTCACCCATTCAAGAAGGACAAAATTTTTGAAAAAGATGAAAAATCAGGTATAAAGTTCTTAAACCAGTTATTAAGCCAATCTATGAAAATCTTAAAACATTCTTTTAACTTAATCAGTAAGCCGTGTTTCTTGTCCAATACTATCTCTTTGAGCTTTTGCAGCAGTACTTGCCAAGTGGGTCCATCTTTTTGACATGTATAGGAAGCATCGCAGGTCGTCGTCTCTGCGCCATCGGTGGGTGAGGGTTCTTCGTTGCAATTGTCCGAATTTTCTTCAGAGTTGGTCAATTCAATGTCAGCAACTACATTTTCAGAAATATGATAAGATTTTTTATGATTTTTCTTTCGTTTCTTATTGCTTATTCTTTTTGATGATTTCTCTGGGGTGTCCTGAATTTTCGTCTGCACTATGTCTGAATACAATGGGCTATTATTAGGTGTCACGTCGAAGACCACGGTTGGAGTTGTGCAAGTCGCCAATCGATTGGTAGATGTGTTCTGAGTTTCAGCCAAGCGATGCTGTGGGGATGGTGGAACATAAGCAGTCAAAGCCTTCTGGTAAGTACAATTGAATTCAGACATTAGTTCTCTTACTCGCTTTTCTTTTTTATATACAGGACAACTTTTTGATAAAGCCATATGTCCTCCGGCGCAATTAACACATGTAAATACACGAGTTTCGCAATTATTGTGGTTCTTACAACATTTCGGACATATAACCTTGTTCGATGGGCACATTTTCATGGTGTGACCGAATCTCCAGCACTTTGCGCACTGTGTCACGGGGAATATGAATGGGTCAACCTTGATTTTTATATCTATAAGATATATGTGGCTAGGGAGAGTGGGGCCCTTGAATCCAATTCTGACTGTTTCGCTCGGTACCCAACCTTCTTCTGTTTTTCTGTTTAGTCGTTTAATCGTAAGTAATTCTTGATCTGTAAGAATGTGTTGTAAAAGTTCCTCATCTGTTAACTCAATATCTATGTCTCGAATAATGCCGTATGAAAGTCCTACTTCCCATGTTTTTTGCTTACGCCAACCCATATTGCTAAATTCCGGGCACTCAATAAATTTCGTTGCACTAATTTCGTTCTCAAAAGTAAGCGTTATTTTGTAGGGGTTTACGTATTTCACTTTAGATATATCTGTTATATTATGCTGCTGCAACAATTTCGCCAGGGCGAATTGCTTAGGCAGTTTATCTTTAGCTGTAACGCATATCTGTATCAAAAAACTATCAGAAAGAGTTGGGTCTCTTGTCTTCTTTTTAGAATTTCTGCATACTGTTTGCCAAGTCTCCTCGTTGTCATTTTCTCTAGGGCGTTTATTATACTTGTCTTTATGTTGTATGTTGTTTTCATCCATATTTGTTGAGTCCTCTTCAAATAAATCCATCGATTCTAATGAAACATTTGCGTTGTTTACGTTCTCCTCGCTGTAATAGGCTCGTCCTTGAGCCATAAGCAGTAAATTCACTTCATGTATCACAGACGGCCCGGCGCACGGTCGCACAGCGCGCGGGCGCAGGCCGCAGATAACAAACCGGTTAACTTCTCGCACTTATTTGTGACGAGCGACGCGTACAATCCGAACGAGTTATGATTTTAGTTGATGATTACACTCGTATGGCTTTTGTTTACTTTCTCAAAGCAAAGAATCAAGTGTTCAAGTTTTTCAAAGAATTTAAGGCATTGGTAGAAAACCAACAGAGTAGAAAGATAAAAACATTGCGTACAGATAATGGCTTAGAATTCTGTAGTAATGAGTTTGAAAACTATTTGTCTGAGGCGGGTATAATCCATCAAAAAACTAACACTTATACCCCAGAACAGAATGCCATTAGTGAACGAATGAACAGAACTGTTGTAGAAAGAGCTCGATGCATGTTGTTTGATGCAGGACTTGATAAGAAGTTTTGGGCTGAGTCTATAAATACAGCAGTATATCTTAGGAACAGGTCGCTAGCATCAGGATTAAACAACATGACACCGTTTGAGCTTTGGACTGGTAAAAAGCCAGATTTAAGTCATATCCGAGTATTTGGGAGTCAGGTTATGATGCATATTCCAAAGGAGAAACGGCTTAAATGGGACAGAAAGTCCACACAACATATTCTAGTTGGTTTTGCTGAGAATGTAAAAGGATATCGAATCTATGACCCAGTTAAAAGATGTGTGACCATCAGTAGGGATGTCATAATACAAGAGAACTTAAAACAATATTCTAAGAATAATAATAATGAAATAGCAGTTTCAGTGGGGGAAGTCTCCAAAACGCAACCTTTTAATGTGAAATGGATGGGGGACGGTGCTGGTTTGGAGGAAGCCGACTCGCAACAAGATGAGAGTGAAGAAAGTGAAGAACTTGATTATGTCAATATACCCACTTGCTCGGAGTCAACACAAGATGCTCTAGCTGATTTTAACTCTGTGTTGCAGAATGTCTCTACATTCTGCAACACAGAGTTAAAATCAGCTAAATCATCCTCTGAGTCGGAGTCCACAACCCCAGAATTGCCTAAGAGGAGAAGGCAACCACCAGAACGTTACGGTTTCACTAGCGTTTGTAATCCATTGAATCTCAGAAGTAGCGATGATCCAGTCAGTGCTGATCAGGCTCTGCAAAGCCCTGATAAAGATAAGTGGATCGCTGCGATGGAAGAAGAACTGAAAGCTTTTGAAGAAAACCATGCGTGGGTGCCGGTGAGTGAAGTGCCTCCAAATAAAACATTAGTGCAGTGTAAATGGGTTTTCAAAAGAAAGCTAGACAGTGACAACAGTGTGCGTTATCGTGCTCGTCTGGTAGCTAAGGGCTTCACCCAAAAACCAGGTGTGGACTATGATGAAACTTTCTCACCTGTAGTGCGTCACTGTACTCTAAGAATGTTATTTTCACTTGCTGTTCAATTAAATTTAAATGTTACTCACCTCGATGTAAAAACTGCATTTTTAAATGGTAATCTAAAGGAAGAAATTTATATGGCTCTACCTGAAACTTATTTAAAAGATGTAAATAATTGTAAAGCTCTAAAACTTAACAAAGCAATATATGGTTTGAAACAATCATCAAGATCTTGGTATGAAAAAATTGATCAATGTTTAACTGAGTTAGGTTTTAATAAAAGCCATATTGAACCTTGTGTGTATACAAAATTTAATGAAAATGTAAAGATTATCATTGCCCTGTATGTTGATGATTTTTTGTTTACTCGAATTGTCCATCCGAGACAGATAATTTTATATCCATTTTAAGTTCCAAGTTTAATATTAAAAATCTAGGTCAAGTTCAACAATGTTTAGGTATGCGAGTAAAAATTGATAAACATAACAATGTTATTACTTTAGATCAGGAACAGTACATAGATCAGTTGTTAGAAAAATTTAATATGTTAAATTGCAAAGATGTAAATACACCTATGGAAAGTAAATTATGTATAGATAATAATAGTAATGTTTGTGATCCTCAAATACCATATCAACAATTGATTGGCAGTCTCATGTACTTGGCTGTACTAACAAGGCCAGACATAGCGTTTAGTGTAAGTTTTTTAAGTCAATTTAATGCTTGTCATAACATTACTCATTGGCGCCATGTAAAGCGCATTTTAAGATATTTAAAGAAAACTAAAAGTTATTGTTTAAAATATGTGAAAGGGTCTTCTGAACTAGTAGGATTTGCTGATGCTGACTGGGGAAATGGTACTGATAGAAAATCATTTACTGGCTATTGTTTTACTTTGTCTGGGGGGGCTGTGTCCTGGGAAAGTAGAAAACAAAGAACTGTAGCGCTTTCTAGTATGGAAGCCGAATATATGTCAATGGCTGAAGCATGTAAAGAATTAATGTATCTTAGAGTTTTGTTATCTGAAGTTACTAATACTGAGATTGAATACCCTATTGTCTTATACAATGATAGCCAAAGTGCTCAAAGATTAGTAAATAACCATACTCTACATAGGCGAAGTAAACACATTGACATTCGTTATCATTTTATAAGGCAAGCTGTTAATGTAAAGTAATTGTTTTGAAGTACATGTCTACTAATGAAATGCCAGCAGATGTACTAACTAAGGCTCTTAGTGCACCAAAGCATTACCATTGTATTCAGAGTTTAGGACTTGTTAATGTTTAATTAATGTTTCATGTGATGAAGTGGGGGTGTTAGTAATATTCATCTGTGAAACGGAACAAACTCTAGTCTATGTTTTGTCTATGTCACATATGTATATCCGTTATAAAATAAAGACAGTTGCGAGTCGGTTTCTTCCAAATTAATACCGTCTTTTATTTATTTCACATTAAAACATACAATGTTAGTCGAATTTTACACTTTTTCGGTCATCGTGAAATATTTTGTCTTGATATTAACCGACTTTATATTGACCGTCGCATCGAGCCCGTTACGTAGACACCTCGTTTGTGTAGATCGAACCTGTTGCACTTTAAAAACATTGCAATATGGATTCTGTTTTCAATAATTTTAAAGTTTTTACCTACTTTAGACACTGAATATTTGTCGTTTTAAAGCTCAGTTTGAAATGTTTTAGGTTGTCGTTTCTGTTCAAATCGATTATCTTTAAGCATATTTTTCGATCACATTAGCTCAATAAAGTGGTTTTGCGCACGCTCCGCTGTTGAAATAGGTACTTTTTTGCGATATTTTAAAAGAAACATCCCATACAAAATTAGTCGAGTCTTACACTTTTTCGGTCACCGTGAAATATTTTGTCTTGATATTAACCGACTTTATATTGACCGTCGCATCGAGCCCGTTGCGTAGACACCTCGTTTGTGTAGATCGGACCTGTTGCACTTCAAAAACATCGCAATATGGATTCTGTTTATAATAACTTTAGCGTTTTCACCTACTTTAGACACTGAATATTTGTCGTTTTAAAGCTCAGTTTGAAATGTTTTAGGTTGTCGTTTCTGTTCAAATCGATTAACTTTTAGCATATTTTTCGATCACATTAGCTCACTAAAGTGGTTTTGCGCACGCTCCGCTGTGGAAATAGGTACTTTTTTGCGATATTTTAAAAGATACATCCCATACAAAATTAGTCGAATTTTACACTTTTTCGGTCACCGTGAAATATTTTGTCTTGATATTAACCGACTTTATATTGACCGTCGCGTCGATGCCGTTGCGTAGACACCTCGTTTATGTAGACCGGACCTGTGATATTTTGAAAACATCGCAATATGGATTCTGTTTTACAATAATGTTAAGCGTTTTAACCTACTTTATACACTGAATATTTGTCGTTTTGAAGCTCAGTTTGAAATGTTTTAGTTTGTCGTTTCTGTTCAAATCAATCATCGTTTAGCATATTCTTCGATCATATTAGCTCACCGAAGTGTTTTTGCGCACGCTCCGCTGTTAAAGAAGGTATTATCTGCGTAATTTTAAAAGATACATGCCATAGAATGTTAGTCGAATTTTACACTTTTTCGGTCACCGTGAAATATTTTGTCTTGATATTAACCGACTTTATATTGACCGTCGCATCGAGCCCGTTACGTAGACACCTCGTTTGTGTAGATCGGACCTGTTGCACTTCAAAAACATTGCAATATGGATTCTGTTTTCAATAATTTTAAAGTTTTCACCTACTTTAGACACTGAATATTTGTCGTTTTAAAGCTCAGTTTGAAATGTTTTAGGTTGTCGTTTCTGTTCAAATCGATCATCTTTTAGCATACTTTTCGATCATATTAGCTCCTCGAAGTGTTTGTGCGCACGCTTTGCTGTTCTGGTTGGTACTATCCTGCGTTATTTTAAAAGATACATGCCATACAATGTAAGTCAAATTTTACACATTTTCGGTCGCCGTGAAATATTTTGTCTTGATATTAACCGACTTTATATTGACCGTCGCGTCGATGCCGTTGCGTAGACACCTCGATTGTGTAGATCGGACCAGTTGCACTTCAAAAACATCGCAATATGGATTCTGTTTGCAATAATTTTAGCGTTTTTACCTACTTTAGACACTGAATTTTTGTCGTTTTAAAGCTCAGTTTGAAATGTTTTAGTTTGTCGTTTCTGTTCAAATCGATCATCTTTTAACATGTTTTTGGTTTTAATTAGCTCACCGAAGTGGTTCTGCGCACGCGCCGCTATTCCAGTAGGTACTCTTTTCCGATATTTTAAAAGATACATGCCATACAAAGTTAGTCGAATTTTACACATTTTCGGTCACCGTGAAATATTTTGTCTTGATATTAACCGACTTTATATTGACCGTCGCATCGAGCCCGTTGCGTAGACATGTCATCTGTGTAGATCGGACCTGTTGCACTTCAAAAACATCGCAATATGGATTCTGTTTGCAATAATTTGAGCGTTTTCACCCACTTTAGACACTGAATATGTGTCGTTTTAAAGCTCAGTTTGAAATGTTTTAGTTTGTCATTTCTGTTCAAATCGATCATCTTTTAGCATACTTTTCGATCATATTTGCTCACTGAAGTGTTTGTGCTAACGTTCCGCTGTTGAAATAGGTACTCTTTTGCGATATTTTAAAAGATACATCCCGTACAAAATAAGTCGAATTTTACACTTTTTCGGTCACCGTGAAATATTTTGCCTTGATATAAACCGACTTTATATTGACCGTCGCGTCGAGGCCATTGCGTAGACACCTTGTTTATGTAGACCGGACCTGTGACATTTTAAAAACATCGCAATATGGATTCTGTTTGCAATAATTTTAGCGTTTTAACCTACTTTATACACTGAATATTTGTCGTTTTGAAGCTCAGTTTGAAATGTTTTAGTTTGTCGTTTCTCTTCAAATCGATCATCGTTTAGCATACTTTTTGATCATATTAGCTCACCGAAATGTTTTTGCGCACGCTCCGCTGTTAAAGAAGGTATTATCTGCGTAATTTTTAAAGATACATCCCATACAAAGTTAGTCGAATTTTTCACTTTTTCGGTCACCGTGAAATATTTTGTCTTGATATTAACCGACTTTATATGGACCATCGCGTCGATGCCGTTGCGTAGACACCTTGTTTATGTAGACCGGACCTGTGGCATTTTTAAAACTTCGTAATATGGATTCTGTTTGCAATAATTTAAGCGTTTTCACCTACTTTAGACACTGAATATTTGTCGTTTTGAAGCTCAGTTTGAAATGTTTTAGTTTGTCGTTTCTGTTCAAATGGATCATCTTTTAGCATACTTTTCGATCATATTAGCTCACCGGAGTGTTTTTGCGCACGCTCCGCTGTTAAAGTAGGTATTATCTGTGTAATTTTAAAAGATACATGCCATACAATGTTAGTCGAATTTTACACTTTTTCGGTCATCGTAAAATTTTTTGTCTTGATATTAACTCACTTTATATTGACCGTCACATCGAGACCGTTGCTTAGATACCTCAAATGTGTAGACCGGACCTGTTGCACTTCAAAAACTTCGCAATATGGATTCTGTTTGCAATAATTTAAGCGTTTTCACCTACTTTAGACACTGAATATTTGTCGTATTAAAGCTCAGTTTGAAATGTTTTAGGTTGTCGATTCTGTTCAAATCGATTATCTTTTAGCATATTTTTCGATCACATTAGCTCCCTTAAATGGTTTTGCGCACGCTTCGCTGTGCAAATAGGTACTTTTTTGCGATATTTTTAAAGATACATCCCATACAAAGTAAGTCGAATTTTACACTTTTTCGGTCACCGTGAAATATTTTGTCTTGATATTAACCGACTTTATATTGACCGTCGCGTCGATGCCGTTGCGTAGACACCTCGTTTATGTAGACCGGACCTGTGACATTTTAAAAACATCGCAATATGGATTCTTGTTGCAATAATTTTAGCGTTTTATCCTACTTTATACACTGAATATTTGTCGTTTTGAAGCTCAGTTTGAAATGTTTTAGTTTGTCGTTTCTGTTCAAATGGATCATCGTTAAGCATACTTTTCGATCATATTAGCTCACCGGAGTGTTTTTGCGCACGCTCCGCTGTTAATGTAGGTATTATCTGTGTAATTTTAAAAGATACATTCCATACAATGTTAGTCGAATTTTACACTTTTTCGGTCATCGTGAAATTTTTTGTCTTGATATTAACTCACTTTATATTGACCGTCGCATTGAGCCCGTTGCGTTGAAACCTCGTTTGTGTAGATCGGACCTGTTGCACTTCAAAAACATCGCAATATGGATTCTGTTTGTAATAACTTTAGCGTTTTCACCTACTTTAGACACTGAATAATTGTCATTTTAAAGCTCAGTTTGAAATGTTTTAGGTTGTCGTTTCTGTTCAAATCGATTATCTGTTAGCATATTTTTCGATCACATTAGCTCACTAAAGTGGTTTTTCGCACGCTCCGCTGTTGAAATAGGTACTTTTTTGCGATATTTTAAAAGAAACATCCCATACAAAATTAGTCGAGTCTTACACTTTTTCGGTCACCGTGAAATATTTTGTCTTGATATAAACCGACTTTATATTGACCGTCGCATCGAGCCCGATGCGTAGACACCGCGTCTGTGTAGGTCAGACCTGTTGCACTTCAAAAACATCGCAATATGGATTCTGTTTGCAATAATTTTAGCGTTTTTACCTACTTTAGACACTGAATATTTGTCGTTTAAAGCTCAGTTTGAAATGTTTTAGGTTGTCGTTTCTGTTCAAATCGATCATCTTTTAGCATACTTTTCGATCATATTAGCTCAATAAAGTGGTTCTGCGCACGCTCCGCTGTCTAAGTAGGTACTCTTTTGCGTTTTTTTAAAAGAAACATGTTTTACAATGTTAGTCGAATTTTACACTTTTTCGGTCACCGTGAAATATTTTGTCTTGATATTAACCGACTTTATATTGACCGTCGCGTCGATGCCGTTGCGTTGACACCTCGTTTATGTAGACCGGACCTGTGACATTTTAAAAACATCGCAATATGTATTCTGTTTGCAATAATTTTAGCGTTTTAACCTACTTTATACACTGAATTTTTGTCATTTTGAAGCTCAGTTTGAAATGTTTTAGTTTGTAGTTTCTGTTCAAATCGATCATCTTTTAGCATACTTTTCGATCATACTAGCTCACCAGAGTGTTTGTGCGCACGTTTCGCTGTTGAAGTAGGAACTCTTTTGCGATATTTTTTAAGATACATCCCATACAAAGTTAGTCGAATTTTACACTTTTTCGGTCATCGTGAAATTTTTTGTCTTGATATTAACTCACTTTATATTGACCGTCGCATTGAGCCCGTTGCGTTGAAACCTCGTTTGTGTAGATCGGACCTGTTGCACTTCAAAAACATCGCAATATGGATTCTGTTTGTAATAACTTTAGCGTTTTCACCTACTTTAGACACTGAATAATTGTCATTTTAAAGCTCAGTTTGAAATGTTTTAGGTTGTCGTTTCTGTTCAAATCGATTATCTGTTAGCATATTTTTCGATCACATTAGCTCACTAGAGTGGTTTTTCGCACGCTCCGCTGTTGAAATAGGTACTTTTTTGCGATATTTTAAAAGAAACATCCCATACAAAATTAGTCGAATTTGACACTTTTTCGGTCACACTGAAATATTTTGTCTTGATATTAACCGACTTTATATTGACCTTCGCGTCGATGCCGTTGCGTAGACACCTCGTTTATGTAGACCGGACCTGTGACATTTTGAAAACATCGTAATATGGATTCTGTTTTACAATAATTTTAGCGTTTTAACCTACTTTATACACTGAATATTTGTCGTTTTGAAGCTCAGTTTGAAATGTTTTAGTTTGTCGTTTCTGTTCAAATCGATCATCGTTTAGCATACTTTTCGATCATATTAGCTCACCAAAGTGTTTTTGCGCACGCTCCGCTGTTAAAAAAGGTATTATCTGCGTTATTTTAAAAGATACATGCCATAGAATGTTAGTCGAATTTTACACTTTTTCGGTCACCGTGAAATATTTTGTCTTGATATTAACCGACTTTATATTGACCGTCGCGTCGAGGCCGTTGCGTAGACACCTAGTTTGTGTAGATCAGACCTGTTGCACTTCAAAAACATCGCAATATGGATTCTGTTTGGAATAATTTTAGCATTTTCACCTACTTTAGACACTGAATATTTGTCGTTTTGAAGCTCAGTTTGAAATGTTTTAGTTTGTCGTTTCTGTTCAAATCGATCATCTTTTAGCATACTTTTCGATCATATAAGCTCACCGAAGTGGTACTGCGTACGTTCCGCTGTTCTATTAGGTACTCTTTTGCGATATTTTAAAATATAAATCCCATACATAGTTAGTCGAATTTTACACTTTTTCGGTCACCGTGAAATGTTTTGTCTTGATATTAACCGAATTTATATTGACCGTCGCGTCGATATCGTCGCGTTGACACCGCGTTTGTATAGACCTTACCTGTGCCATTTTAAAAACATCGCAATATGTATTCTGTTTTACAATAATTTTAGCGTTTTAACCTACTTTATACACTGAATATTTGTCGTTTTGAAGCTCAGTTTGAAATGTTTTAGTTTGTCGTTTCTGTTCAAATCGATCATCTTTTAGCATACTTTTCGATCATATTAGCTCTCCGGAGTGTTTATGCGTACGCTCCGCTGTTCTAGTAGGTACTGTCTGCGTTATTTTAAAAGATACATGCCATAAAATGTTAGTCGAATTTTACACTTTTTCGGTCACCGTGAAATATTTTGTCTTGATATTAACCGACTTTATATTGACCGTCGCGTAGAGGCCGTTGCGTAGACACCTAGTTTGTGTAGATCGGACCTGTTGCACTTCAAAAACATCGCAATATGGATTCTGTTTGCAATAATTTTAGCGTTTTCACCTACATTAGACACTGCATATTTGTCGTTTTGAAGCTCAGTTTGAAATGTTTTAGTTTGTCGTTTCTGTTTAAATTGATTATCTTTTAGCATACTTTTCGATCATTTTAGCTCAACGGAGTGTTTTTGCACACGCTCCGCTGTTGAAGTAGGTATTCTCTGCGTAATTTTAAAAGATACATGCCATACAATGTTAGTCGAATCTTACACTTTTTCGGTCACAGTAAAATTTTTTGTCTTGATATTAACTCACTTTATATTGACCGTCACATCGAGACCGTTGCATAGATACCTCGTCTGTGTAGATCGGACCTGTTGCACTTTAAAAACATTGCAATATGGATTCTGTTTGCAATAATTTTAGCGTTTTCACCTACTTTAGACACTGAATATTTGTCGTTTAAAGCTCAGTTTGAAATGTTTTAGGTTGTCGTTTCTGTTCAAATCGATCATCTTTTAGCATACTTTTCGATCATATTAGCTCAATAAAGTGGTTCTGCGCACGCTCCGCTGTCTAAGTAGGTACTCTTTTGCGTTTTTTTAAAAGAAACATGTTTTACAATGTTAGTCGAATTTTACACTTTTTCGGTCACCGTGAAATATTTTGTCTTGATATTAACCGACTTTATATTGACCGTCGCGTCGATGCCGTTGCGTAGACACCTCGTTTATGTAGACCGGACCTGTGACATTTTAAAAACATCGCAATATGTATTCTGTTTGCAATAATTTTAGCGTTTTAACCTACTTTATACACTGAATTTTTGTCATTTTGAAGCTCAGTTTGAAATGTTTTAGTTTGTAGTTTCTGTTCAAATCGATCATTTTTAGCATACTTTTCGATCATACTAGCTCACCAGAGTGTTTGTGCGCACGTTTCGCTGTTGAAGTAGGAACTCTTTTGCGATATTTTTTAAGATACATCCCATACAAAGTTAGTCGAATTTTACACTTTTTCGGTCACCGTGAAATATTTTGTCTTGATATTAACCGACTTTATATTGACCTTCGCATCGAGGCCGTTGCGTAGACACCTCGTTTGTGTAGATCGGACCTGTTGCACTTCAAAAACATCGCAATGTGGATTCTGTTTGGAATAATTTTAGCGTTTTCACCTACTTTAGACACTGATTATTTGTCGTTTTAATCCCTCAAGCGTATGTGAACGAGACACAATAGAAATTCTTTTGTTCTTCGGGTGTTGAAGCATTATAGCTCAATTTGAAATATATTAGTTTGTCGTTTCTGTTCAAATCGATCATCTTTTAGCATATTTTTCGATCGTATTAGCTCACTGAAGTGGTTCTGCACACGCTTCACTGTTCTAATAGGAACTCTTTTGCAATATTTTAAAAGATACATGCCATACAATGTTAGTCGAATTTTACACTTTTTTGGTCACCGTGAAATATTTTGTCTTGATATTAACCGACTTTATATTGACCGTCGCGTCGATGCCGTTGCGTAAACACCTCGTTTATGTAGACCGGACCTGTGACATTTTAAAAACATCGCAATATGTATTCTGTTTGCAATAATTTTAGCGTTTTCACCTACTTTAGACACTAAATATTTGTAATTTTAAAACTTAGTTTGAAATGTTTTAGTTGGTCGTTTCTGTACAAATTGATCATATTTTAGCATACTTTTCGATCATATTAGCTCACCGAAGTGTTTGTTTGCACGCTCCGTTGTTGAAATAGGTACTTTCTTTCGTTATTTTAAAAGATACATACCATACAATGTTAGTCGAATTTTACACTTTTTCGGTCACCGTGAAATATTTTGTCTTAATATTAACCGACTTTATATTGACCGTCGCATCGAACCCGTTGCGTAGACACCTCGTCTGTGTAGATCGGACCTGTTTCACTTATAAAACATTGCAATATGGATTCTGTTTGCAATAATTTTAGCGTTTTCACCTACTTTAGATACTGAATATTTGTCGTTTTAAAGCTTAGTTTGAAATGTTTTAGTTTGTCGTTTCTGTTCATATCGATCATCTTTTCGCATACTTTTCGATCACATTAGCTCTCCGGAGTGTTTATGCGTACGCTCCGCTGTTCTAGTAGGTACTCTCTGCGTTATTTTAAAAGATACATGCCATAAAATGTTAGTCGAATTTTACACTTTTTCGGTCACCGTGAAATATTTTGTCTTGATATTAACCGACTTTATATTGACCGTCGCTTCGAGGCCGTTGCGTAGACACCTAGTTTTTGTAGATCGGACCTGTTGCACTTCAAAAACATCGCAATATGGATTCTGTTTGCAATAATTTTAGCGTTTTCACCTACTTTAGACACTGAATATTTGTCGTTTCGAAGCTCAGTTTGAAATGTTTTAGTTTGTCGTTTCTGTTTAAATTGATCATCTTTTAGCATACTTTTCGATCATATTAGCTCAACGGAGTGTTTTTGCGCACGCTCCGCTGTTGAAGTAGGTATTCTCTGCGTAATTTTAAAAGATACATGCCATACCATGTTAGTCGAATTTTACACTTTTTCGGTCACCGTGAAATTTTTTGTCTTGATATTAACTCACTTTATATTGACCGTCACATCGAGACCGTTGCATAGATACCTCGATTGTGTAGATCGGACCTGTTGCACTTCAAAAACATCGCAATATGGATTCTGCTTGCAATAATTTTAGCGTTTTCACCTACTTTAGACACTGAATATTTGTCGTTTTAAAGCTCAGTTTGAAATGATTTAGGTTGTCGTTTCTGTTCAAATCGATCATCCTTTAGCATACTTTTCGATCATATTAGCTCCTCGTAGTGTTTGTGCGCATGTTCCGCTGTTCTAGTTGGTACTCTTCTGCGTTATTTTAAAAGATACATGCCATACAATGTTAGTCGAATTTTACACTTTTTCGGTCACCGTGAAATATTTTGTCTTGATATTAACCGACTTTATATTGACCGTCGCGTCGATGCCGTTGTGTAAACACCTCGTTTATGTAGAACGGACCTGTAGCATTTCAAAAACATCGCAATATGGATTCTGTTTGCAATAATTTTAGCGTTTTCACCTACTTTAGACACTGAATATTTGTCGTTTTGAAGCTCAGTTTGAAATGTTTTAGTTTGTCGTTTCTGTTCAAATCGATCATCTTTTAGCATACTTTTCGATCATTTTAGCTCACCGGAGTGTTTTTGCGCACGCTCCGCTGTTAAAGTAGGTATTTTATGCGTAATTTTAAAAGATACATGCCATACAAAGTTAGTCGAATTTTACACTTTTTCGGTCACCGTGAAATATTTTGTCTTGATATTAACCGACTTTATATTGACCGTCGCATCGATTTCGTTGCGTAGACACCTCGTTTATGTAGACCGGACCTGTTGCACTTCAAAAACATCGCAATATGGATTCTGTTTGCAATAATTTTAGCGTTTTCACCTACTTTAGACACTGAATATTTGTCGTTTTATAGCTCAGTTTGAAATGTTTTAGTTTATCGTTTCTGTTCAAATCGATCATCGTTTAACATATTTTTCGATCATATTAGCTCCTCGGAGTGTTTGTGCGCACGCTTGGTTGTTGAAATATGTACTTTCTTGCGATATTTTAAAAGATACATCCTATACAAAATTAGTCGAATTTTACACTTTTTCGGTCACCGTGAAATATTTTGTCTTGATATTATCCGACTTTATATTGACCGTCGCGTCGAGGCCGTTGCGTAGACACCTCGTTTGTGTTAATCGGACCTGTTGCATTTCATAAACATCGCAATATGGATTCTGTTTGCAATAATATTGGCGTTTTCACCTACTTTAGACACTGAATATTTGTCGTTTTAAAGCTCAGTTTGAAATGTTTTAGTTTGTCGTTTCTGTTCAAATCGATCAACTTTTAGCTTACGTTTCTTTTTTATAAGCTCACCAAAGTGGTTCTGCGCACGCTCCGCTATTCTACGAGGGTCAAACTGAAAGTTCTTAGAACTGGCCACTTATAAACAATATAATAAAAAAAATATTCTAAAATTTGAAAATAGAACTCTTTGCCAATATTACTGAGTATATATTTCATTCATTTGTCATTTGTTTTACGATTTGGCGGCAAATTGAAAATTGTCTGTGTCACGTCAACATGAATTTAACACGAGAAAATTTTCGTGCAATGATTTTTTATGACTTTCGATGTCATTTAAGTCAACAAGAAAGTTATGATAGACTACGATTGGCCTTTCACGATGAAGCCCCATCTCGTGCGACTGTTTACAACTGGTTTAATGAGTTTAAACATGGTCGCACTAATCTCACTGATGATGTACGTGAGGGACGGCCTTCTACGGCGACGATTGAAAATCACATCTGTGTTGTGCGGCGTATGATAGAGACTGACAAAAGAGTGACCTATCAGCAGATTCGGACAAGCTTATGCATCGGTATGAGTCAAGCGCACAAAATCCTCCACGAACATTTAGCGGTCAGGAAGCTTTGCGCCCGGTGGATACCTCATAATTTGACTAAGGCTCAAAAACTCCATCGTGTGGATTGGTGCCGTAAAATGATTGAAAGATTTAACGGAGGTGACTCAAATGCTGTGTTCGACATACTAACAGGTGACGAAAGCTGGATTTACTGTTATGATCCTGAAACCAAAAGACAATCTGCTCAGTGGGTGTTTCCTTTCGAGGAGTTGCCAACTAAAGTGAAGAGAGATCGAAGTGCGGGAAAAAAAATGGTGGCCTCGTTCTTTGGAAGGATAGGTCATTTCGCAACAATTGTGTTAGAGGATCAAAAAACAGTTTCTGCAGAATGGTAAACTACCAATTGTTTGCCACTTGTCTTGGAAAAAGTTCGAGAGAAACGACCTCGCAGTAGGATCCTCCTTCACCACGACAACGCCTCGTCACACACCGCCAAGCGAACGATCGACTATTTGGCGACATCAAACGTTGAATTACTGGGTCACCCGCCGTATAGCCCCGTCCTCGCGCCTTGTGATTTTTATTTATTTCCAAAAATTAAAGAAAAACTTAAAGGAAAGCGGTTTATG
Organism: Pyrausta purpuralis; assembly: GCA_963924145.1. Classification (NCBI taxonomy): domain Eukaryota; kingdom Metazoa; phylum Arthropoda; class Insecta; order Lepidoptera; family Crambidae; genus Pyrausta; species Pyrausta purpuralis. The sequence continues at coordinate 10,819,248 of OZ001668.1, read as the reverse complement.
AATGCTGAAGAAGCGGTGGCTGCGTATCGCGATGCCATTGAAGAGACCCCTAAGGACGAGTGGGCAAAGTGCTTTTCCCAGTGGTTCCATCGCATGCAGCGGTGTATTGACGTCAATGGACAATATTTTGAAAAGATATAATAAAAATAATAACTGGCTAATGTAATCAGTTTTTGATTTTCTAAGAACTTTCAGTTTGACCCTCGTAGTAGGTACTCTTTTGCGATATTTTAAAAGATACATGCCATACAATTTTAGTCGAATTTTACACTTTTTCGGTCACCGTGAAATGTTTTGTCTTGATATTAACCGACTTTATATTGACCGACGCGTCGATATCGTCGCGTTGACACCGCGTTTGTGTAGACCGGACCTGTGTCATTTTAAAAACATCGCAATATGTATTCTGTTTGCAATAAGTTTAGCGTTTTCACCTACTTTAGACACAAAATATTTGTCATTTTAAAACTTAGTTTGAAATGTTTTAGTTGGTCGTTTCTGTTCAAATTGATCATATTTTAGCATACTTTTCGATCATATTAGCTCACCGGAGTGTTTGATCGCACGCTCCGTTGTTGAAATAGGTACTCTCTTGCGTTATTTTAAAAGATACATCCCATACAAAGTTAGTCGAATTTTACACTTTTTCGGTCACCGTGAAATATTTTGTATTGATATTAATCGACTTTCGCATTGTATTGATATTAAGCATCTTTTGTTAATATTAATCGACACATCGATTGTGTAGATCGGACCTAAAGCACTTCAAAAACATCGCAATATGGATTCTGTTTGCAATAATTTTAGCGTTTTCACCTACTTTATACACTGAATATTTGTCGTTTTGAAGCTCAGTTTAAAATGTTTTAGTTTGTCGTTTCTGTTCAAATCGATTATCTTTTAGCTTATTTTTCTTTTTTATTAGCTCACCGAAGTGGTTCTGTGCACGCTCCGCTATTCTAGTAGGTAGTCTTTTGCGATAGTTTAAAAGATACATGCCATACAATGTTAGTCGAATTTTACACTTTTTCGGTCACCGTGAAATATTTTGTCTTGATATTAACCGACTTTATATTGACTGTCGCATCGAGCCCGTTGCGTAGACACCTCGTTTGTGTGGATTGGACCTGTTGCACTTTGAAAACTTCGCAATATGGATTCTGTTTGCAATAATTTTAGCGTTTTCACCTACTTTAGACACTGAATATTTGTCGTTTTAAAGCTCAGTTTGAAATGTTTTAGTTTGTCGTTTCTGTTCAAATCGATCATCTTTTAGCATATTTTTCTTTTTTATTAGCTCACCAAAATGGTTCTGCGCACGCTCCGCTATTCCCGTAGGTACTCTTTTGTGATCTTTTAAAAGATACATCCCATACAAAGTTAGTCGAATTTTACACTTTTTCGGTCACCGTGAAATATTTTGTCTTGATATTAACCGACTTTATATGGACCGTCGCGTCAATGCCGTTGCGTAGACACCTCGTTTATGTAGACCGGACCTGTAGCATTTTAAAAACATCGCAATATGAATTCTATTTGCAATAATTTTAGCGTTTTCACCTACTTTAGACACTGAATATTTGTCGTTTTAAAGCTCAGTTTGAAATGTTTTAGTTTGTCGTTTCTGTTCAAATCGATTATCTTTTAGCATACTTTTCTTTTTTATTAGCTCATCAAAGTGGTTCTGCGCACGCTCCGCTATTCCAATAGGTACTCTTCTGCGACATTTTAAAAGATACATCCCATACAAAGTTAGTCGAATTTTACACTTTTTCGGTCACCGTGAAATATTTTGTCTTGATATTAACCGACTTTATATGGACCGTCGCGTCGATGCCGTTGCGTAGAACCCTTGTTAATGTAGACCATACCTGTAACATTTTAAAAACATCGCAATATGAATTCTGTTTGCAATAATTTTAGTGTTTTCACCTACTTAAGACAGTGAATATTTGTCGTTTTACAGCTTAGTTTGAAATGTTTTAGTTGGTCGTTTCCGTTCAAATTGATCATATTTTAGCATATTTTTCGATCATATTAGCTCACCGGAGTGTTTGTTCGCACGCTCCGTTGTTAAAATAGGTACTCTCTTGCGTTATTTTAAAAGATACATCCCATACAAATTTAGTCGAATTTTACACTTTTTCGGTCACCGTGAAATATTTTGTATTGATATTAATCGACTTTCGCATTGTATTGATATTAAGCGTCTTTTGTTAATATTAATCGTCACATCGATTGTGTAGATCGGACCTAATGCACTTCAAAAACATCGCAATATGGATTCTGTTTGCAATAATTTTAGCGTTTTCACCTACTTTAGACACTGAATATTTGTCGTTTTGAAGCTCAGTTTGAAATGTTTTAGTTTGTCGTTTCTGTTCAAATCGATCATCTTTTAGCTTATTTTTCTTTTTTATTAGCTCACCGAAGTGGTTCTGCGCACGTTTCGCTATTCTAGTAGGTACTCTTTTGCGATATTTTAAAAGATACATCATATACAAAGTTAGTCGAATTTTACACTGTTTCGGTCACCGTGAAATATTTTGTCTTGATATTAACCGACTTTATATTGACCGTCGCATCGAGCCCGTTGCGTAGACACCACGGCTGTGTAGATCGGACCTGTTGCATTTAAAAAACATCGCAATATGGATTCTGTTTGCAATAATTTTAGCGTTTTCACCTACTTTAGACACTGAATATTTGTCGTTTTGAAGCTCAGTTTGAAATGTTTAAGTTTGTCGTTTCTGTTCAAATCGATCATCTTTTTGCATACTTTTCGATCATATAAGCTCACCGAAGTGGTTCTGCGCACGCTCCGCTTTTCTAGTAGGTACTCTTTTGCGATATTTTAAAAGATACATCCCATACAAAATTAGTTTAATTTTACACTTTTTCGATCACCGTGAAATATTTTGTCTTGATATAAACAGACTTTATATTGACCGTCGCGCCGAGCCCGTTGCGTAGACACCTTGATTGTGTAGATCGGACCTGTTGCACTTCGAAAACATTGCAATATGGATTCTGTTTGCAATAATTTTAGCGTTTTAACCTACTTTAGACACTGAATATTTGTCGTTTTGAAGCTCAGTTTGAAATGTTTTAGTTTGTCGTTTCTGTTCAAATCGATCATCTTTTAGCTTACTTTTCTTTTTTATTAGCTCACCGAAGTGATTCTGCGCACGCTCCGCTGTTGAAGTAGGTATTCTCTGTGTAATTTTAAAAGATACATGCCATACAATGTTAGTCGAATTTTACACTTTTTCGGTCACCGTGAAATGTTTTGTCTTGATATTAACCGACTTTATATTGACCGTCGCGTCGATATCGTCGCGTTGACACCGCGTTTGTGTAGACCTTGCCTGTGCCATTTTAAAAACATCGCAATATGTATTCTGTTTGCAATAATTTTAGCGTTTTCACCTACTTTAGACACTGAATATTTGTCGTTTTGAAGCTCAGTTTGAAATGTTTTAGTTTGTCGTTTCTGTTCAAATCGATCATCTTTTAGCATACTTTTCGATCATATTAGCTCTCCGGAGTGTTTTTGCGCACGCTCCGCTGTTGAAGTAGGTATTCTCTGCGTAATTTTAAAAGATACATGCCATACAATGTTAGTCGAATTTTACACTTTTTCGGTCACCGTGAAATATTTTGTCTTGATATTAACCGACTTTATATTGACTGTCGCATCGAGCCCGTTGCGTAGACACCTCGTCTGTGTAGATCGGACCTGTTGCACTTCAACAACATCGCAATATGGGTTCTGTTTGCAATAATTTTAGCGTTTTCACCTACTTTAGACACTGAATATTGGTCGTTTTAAAGCTCAGTTTGAAATGTTTTAGTTTGTCGTTTCTGTTCAAATCGATCATCTTTTAGCATACTTTTCTTTTTTTTTAGCTCATCGAAGTGGTTCTGCGCACGTTCCGCTATTCAAATAGGTACCCTTTTGCGATATTTTAAAAGATACATCCCATACAAAGTTAGTCGAATTTTACACTTTTTCAATCACCGTGAAATATTTTGTCTTGATATTAACCGACTTTATATGGACCGTCGCGTCGAGCCCGTTGCGTAGACACCTCGTTTGTGTGGATTGGACCTGTTGCACTTTGAAAACTTCGCAATATGGATTCTGTTTGCAATAATTTTAGCGTTTTCACCTACTTTAGACACTGAATATTTGTCGTTTTAAAGCTCAGTTTGAAATGTTTTAGTTTGTCGTTTCTGTTCAAATCGATCATCTTTTAGCATATTTTTCTTTTTTATTAGCTCACCAAAATGGTTCTGCGCACGCTCCGCTATTCCCGTAGGTACTCTTTTCTGACATTTTAAAAGATACATCCCATACAAAGTTAGTCGAATTTTACACTTTTTCGGTCACCGTGAAATATTTTGTCTTGATATTAACCGACTTTATATGGACCGTCGCGTCAATGCCGTTGCGTAGACACCTCGTTTATGTAGACCGGACCTGTAGCATTTTAAAAACATCGCAATATGAATTCTATTTGCAATAATTTTAGCGTTTTCACCTACTTTAGACACTGAATATTTGTCGTTTTAAAGCTCAGTTTGAAATGTTTTAGTTTGTCGTTTCTGTTCAAATCGATTATCTTTTAGCATACTTTTCTTTTTTATTAGCTCATCAAAGTGGTTCTGCGCACGCTCCGCTATTCCAATAGGTACTCTTTTGCGACATTTTAAAAGATACATCCCATACAAAGTTAGTCGAATTTTACACTTTTTCGGTCACCGTGAAATATTTTGTCTTGATATAAACCGACTTTATATGGACCGTCGCGTCGATGCCGTTGCGTAGAACCCTTGTTAATGTAGACCATACCTGTAACATTTTAAAAACATCGCAATATGAATTCTGTTTGCAATAATTTTAGTGTTTTCACCTACTTAAGACAGTGAATATTTGTCGTTTTACAGCTTAGTTTGAAATGTTTTAGTTGGTCGTTTCCGTTCAAATTGATCATATTTAAGCATATTTTTCGATCATATTAGCTCACCGGAGTGTTTGTTCGCACGCTCCGTTGTTGAAATAGGTACTCTCTTGCGTTATTTTAAAAGATACATCCCATACAAATTTAGTCGAATTTTACACTTTTTCGGTCACCGTGAAATATTTTGTATTGATATTAATCGACTTTCGCATTGTATTGATATTAAGCGTCTTTTGTTAATATTAATCGTCACATCGATTGTGTAGATCGGACCTAATGCACTTCAAAAACATCGCAATATGGATTCTGTTTGCAATAATTTTAGCGTTTTCACCTACTTTAGACACTGAATATTTGTCGTTTTGAAGCTCAGTTTGAAATGTTTTAGTTTGTCGTTTCTGTTCAAATCGATCATCTTTTAGCTTATTTTTCTTTTTTATTAGCTCACCGAAGTGGTTCTGCGCACGTTTCGCTATTCTAGTAGGTACTCTTTTGCGATATTTTAAAAGATACATCATATACAAAGTTAGTCGAATTTTACACTGTTTCGGTCACCGTGAAATATTTTGTCTTGATATTAACCGACTTTATATTGACCGTCGCATCGAGCCCGTTGCGTAGACACCACGGCTGTGTAGATCGGACCTGTTGCATTTTAAAAACATCGCAATATGGATTCTGTTTGCAATAATTTTAGCGTTTTCACCTACTTTAGACACTGAATATTTGTCGTTTTGAAGCTCAGTTTGAAATGTTTAAGTTTGTCGTTTCTGTTCAAATCGATCATCTTTTTGCATACTTTTCGATTATATAAGCTCACCGAAGTGGTTCTGCGCACGCTCCGCTTTTCTAGTATGTACTCTTTTGCGATATTTTAAAAGATACATCCCATACAAAATTAGTTTAATTTTACACTTTTTCGATCACCGTGAAATATTTTGTCTTGATATAAACAGACTTTATATTGACCGTCGCGCCGAGCCCGTTGCGTAGACACCTTGATTGTGTAGATCGGACCTGTGGCATTTCAAAAACATCGCAATATGTATTCTGTTTGCAATAATTTTTGCGTTTTCACCTACTTTAGACACTGAATATTTGTCGTTTTAAAGCTCAGTTTGAAATGTTTTAGGTTTTCGTTTCTGTTCAAATCGATCATCTTTTAGCATACTTTTCGATCATATTAGCTCACCGAAGTGGTTCTGCGCACGATATGCTGTTTAAGTAGGTACTCATTTGCGTTTTTTCAAAAGAAACATGTTTTACAATGTTAGTCAAATTTTACACTTTTTCGGTCACCGTGAAATATTTTGTCTTGATATTAACCGACTTTATATTGACCGTCGCGTCGATGCCGTTGCGTAGACACCTTGTTTATGTAGACCGGACCTGTGACATTTTAAAAACATCGCAATATGGATTCTGTTTGCAATAATTTTAGCGTTTTAACCTACTTTATACACTGAATATTTGTCGTTTTGAAGCTCAGTTTGAAATGTTTTAGTTTGTCGTTTCTCTTCAAATCGATCATCGTTTAGCATACTTTTTGATCATATTAGCTCACCGAAATGTTTTTGCGCACGCTCCGCTGTTAAAGAAGGTATTATCTGCGTAATTTTTAAAGATACATGCCATACAATGTAAGTCGAATTTTACACTTTTTCGGTCACCGTGAAATTTTTTGTCTTGATATTAACTCACTTTATATTGACCGTCGCATCGAGCCCGTTGCGTAGACACCAAGTTTGTGTAGATCGGACCTGTTGCACTTCAAAAACATTGCAATAAGGATACTGTTTGTAATAACTTTAGCGTTTTCACCTACTTTAGACACTGAATATTTGTCATTTTAAAGCTCAGTTTGAAATGTTTTAGGTTGTCGTTTCTGTTCAAATCGATAATCTTTAAGCATATTTTTCGATCACATAAGCTCACTTAAGTGGTTTTGCGCACGCTCCGCTGTTGAAATAGGTACTTTTGTGCGATATTTTAAAAGAAACATCCCATACAAAATTAGTCGAGTCTTACACTTTTTCGGTCACCGTGAAATATTTTGTCTTGATATTAACCGACTTTATATTGACCGTCGCATCGAGCCCGTTGCGTAGACACCGCGTCTGTGTAGGTCGGACCTGTTGCACTTCAAAAACATCGCAATATGGATTCTGTTTGTAATAACTTTAGCGTTTTCACCTACTTTAGACACTGAATATTTGTCGTTTTAAAGCTCAGTTTGAAATGTTTTAGGTTGTCGTTTTTTTTTTAAATCGATTATATTTTAGCATATTTTTCGATCACATTAGCTCATTAAAGTGGTTTTGCGCACGCTCCGCTGTGGAAATAGGTACTTTTTTGCGATATTTTAAAAGATACATCCCATACAAAATTAGTCGAATTTTACACTTTTTCGGTCACCGTGAAATATTTTGTCTTGATATTAACCGACTTTATATTGACCGTCGCGTCGATGCCGTTGCGTAGACACCTCGTTTATGTAGACCGGACCTGTGACATTTTAAAAACATCGCAATATGGATTCTGTTTGCAATAATTTTAGCGTTTTCACCTACTTAAGACACTGAATATTTGTCGTTATAAAGCTCAGTTTGAAATGTTTTAGTTTGTAGTTTCTGTTCAAATCGATCATCTTTTAGCATACTCTTCGATCATACTAGCTCACCAGAGTGTTTGTGCGCACGTGTCGCTGTTAAAGTAGGTATTATCTGCGTAATTTTAAAAGATACATGACATACAATGTTAGTCGAATTTTACACTTTTTCGGTCACCGTGAATTTTTTTGTCTAGATATTAACTCACTTTATATTGACCGTCGCATCGAGACCGTTGCGTAGACACCTCGTTTGTGTAGATCGGACCTGTTGCACTTCAAAAACATCGCAATATGGATTCTGTTTGCAATAACTTTAGCGTTTTCACCTACTTTAGACACTGAATATTTGTCGTTTTGAAGCTCAGTTTGAAATGTTTTAGTTTGTCGTTTCTGTTCAAATCGATTATCTTTTAGCATACTTTTCTTTTTTATTAGCTCATTAAAGTGGTTCTGCGCACGCTCCGCTATTCCAATAGGTACTCTTTTGCGACATTTTAAAAGATACATCCCATACAAAGTTAGTCGAATTTTACACTTTTTCGGTCACCGTGAAATATTTTGTCTTGATATTAACCGACTTTATATGGACCGTCGCGTCGATGCCGTTGCGTAGAACCCTTGTTAATGTAGACCATACCTGTAACATTTTAAAAACATCGCAATATGAATTCTGTTTGCAATAATTTTAGTGTTTTCACCTACTTAAGACAGTGAATATTTGTCGTTTTACAGCTTAGTTTGAAATGTTTTAGTTGGTCGTTTCCGTTCAAATTGATCATATTTTAGCATATTTTTCGATCATATTAGCTCACCGGAGTGTTTGTTCGCACGCTCCGTTGTTGAAATAGGTACTCTCTTGCGTTATTTTAAAAGATACATCCCATACAAATTTAGTCGAATTTTACACTTTTTCGGTCACCGTGAAATATTTTGTATTGATATTAATCGACTTTCGCATTGTATTGATATTAAGCGTCTTTTGTTAATATTAATCGTCACATCGATTGTGTAGATCGGACCTAATGCACTTCAAAAACATCGCAATATGGATTCTGTTTGCAATAATTTTAGCGTTTTCACCTACTTTAGACACTGAATATTTGTCGTTTTGAAGCTCAGTTTGAAATGTTTTAGTTTGTCGTTTCTGTTCAAATCGATCATCTTTTAGCTTATTTTTCTTTTTTATTAGCTCACCGAAGTGGTTCTGCGCACGTTTCGCTATTCTAGTAGGTACTCTTTTGCGATATTTTAAAAGATACATCATATACAAAGTTAGTCGAATTTTACACTGTTTCGGTCACCGTGAAATATTTTGTCTTGATATTAACCGACTTTATATTGACCGTCGCATCGAGCCCGTTGCGTAGACACCACGGCTGTGTAGATCGGACCTGTTGCATTTAAAAAACATCGCAATATGGATTCTGTTTGCAATAATTTTAGCGTTTTCACCTACTTTAGACACTGAATATTTGTCGTTTTGAAGCTCAGTTTGAAATGTTTAAGTTTGTCGTTTCTGTTCAAATCGATCATCTTTTTGCATACTTTTCGATCATATAAGCTCACCGAAGTGGTTCTGCGCACGCTCCGCTTTTCTAGTAGGTACTCTTTTGCGATATTTTAAAAGATACATCCCATACAAAATTAGTTTAATTTTACACTTTTTCGATCACCGTGAAATATTTTGTCTTGATATAAACAGACTTTATATTGACCGTCGCGCCGAGCCCGTTGCGTAGACACCTTGATTGTGTAGATCGGACCTGTTGCACTTCGAAAACATTGCAATATGGATTCTGTTTGCAATAATTTTAGCGTTTTAACCTACTTTAGACACTGAATATTTGTCGTTTTGAAGCTCAGTTTGAAATGTTTTAGTTTGTCGTTTCTGTTCAAATCGATCATCTTTTAGCTTACTTTTCTTTTTTATTAGCTCACCGAAGTGATTCTGCGCACGCTCCGCTGTTGAAGTAGGTATTCTCTGTGTAATTTTAAAAGATACATGCCATACAATGTTAGTCGAATTTTACACTTTTTCGGTCACCGTGAAATGTTTTGTCTTGATATTAACCGACTTTATATTGACCGTCGCGTCGATATCGTCGCGTTGACACCGCGTTTGTGTAGACCTTGCCTGTGCCATTTTAAAAACATCGCAATATGTATTCTGTTTGCAATAATTTTAGCGTTTTCACCTACTTTAGACACTGAATATTTGTCGTTTTGAAGCTCAGTTTGAAATGTTTTAGTTTGTCGTTTCTGTTCAAATCGATCATCTTTTAGCATACTTTTCGATCATATTAGCTCTCCGGAGTGTTTTTGCGCACGCTCCGCTGTTGAAGTAGGTATTCTCTGCGTAATTTTAAAAGATACATGCCATACAATGTTAGTCGAATTTTACACTTTTTCGGTCACCGTGAAATATTTTGTCTTGATATTAACCGACTTTATATTGACTGTCGCATCGAGCCCGTTGCGTAGACACCTCGTCTGTGTAGATCGGACCTGTTGCACTTCAACAACATCGCAATATGGGTTCTGTTTGCAATAATTTTAGCGTTTTCACCTACTTTAGACACTGAATATTGGTCGTTTTAAAGCTCAGTTTGAAATGTTTTAGTTTGTCGTTTCTGTTCAAATCGATCATCTTTTAGCATACTTTTCTTTTTTTTTAGCTCATCGAAGTGGTTCTGCGCACGTTCCGCTATTCAAATAGGTACCCTTTTGCGATATTTTAAAAGATACATCCCATACAAAGTTAGTCGAATTTTACACTTTTTCAATCACCGTGAAATATTTTGTCTTGATATTAACCGACTTTATATGGACCGTCGCGTCGAGCCCGTTGCGTAGACACCTCGTTTGTGTGGATTGGACCTGTTGCACTTTGAAAACTTCGCAATATGGATTCTGTTTGCAATAATTTTAGCGTTTTCACCTACTTTAGACACTGAATATTTGTCGTTTTAAAGCTCAGTTTGAAATGTTTTAGTTTGTCGTTTCTGTTCAAATCGATCATCTTTTAGCATATTTTTCTTTTTTATTAGCTCACCAAAATGGTTCTGCGCACGCTCCGCTATTCCCGTAGGTACTCTTTTGTGACATTTTAAAAGATACATCCCATACAAAGTTAGTCGAATTTTACACTTTTTCGGTCACCGTGAAATATTTTGTCTTGATATTAACCGACTTTATATGGACCGTCGCGTCAATGCCGTTGCGTAGACACCTCGTTTATGTAGACCGGACCTGTAGCATTTTAAAAACATCGCAATATGAATTCTATTTGCAATAATTTTAGCGTTTTCACCTACTTTAGACACTGAATATTTGTCGTTTTAAAGCTCAGTTTGAAATGTTTAAGTTTGTCGTTTCTGTTCAAATCGATCATCTTTTTGCATACTTTTCGATCATATAAGCTCACCGAAGTGGTTCTGCGCACGCTCCGCTTTTCTAGTATGTACTCTTTTGCGATATTTTAAAAGATACATCCCATACAAAGTTAGTCGAATTTTACACTTTTTCGGTCACCGTGAAATATTTTGTCTTGATATTAACCGACTTTATATGGACCGTCGCGTCGATGCCGTTGCGTAGAACCCTTGTTAATGTAGACCATACCTGTAACATTTTAAAAACATCGCAATATGAATTCTGTTTGCAATAATTTTAGTGTTTTCACCTACTTAAGACAGTGAATATTTGTCGTTTTACAGCTTAGTTTGAAATGTTTTAGTTGGTCGATTCCGTTCAAATTGATCATATTTTAGCATATTTTTCGATCATATTAGCTCACCGGAGTGTTTGTTCGCACGCTCCGTTGTTGAAATAGGTACTCTCTTGCGTTATTTTAAAAGATACATCCCATACAAATTTAGTCGAATTTTACACTTTTTCGGTCACCGTGAAATATTTTGTATTGATATTAATCGACTTTCGCATTGTATTGATATTAAGCGTCTTTTGTTAATATTATTCGTCACATCGATTGTGTAGATCGGACCTAATGCACTTCAAAAACATCGCAATATGGATTCTGTTTGCAATAATTTTAGCGTTTTCACCTACTTTAGACACTGAATATTTGTCGTTTTGAAGCTCAGTTTGAAATGTTTTAGTTTGTCGTTTCTGTTCAAATCGATCATCTTTTAGCTTATTTTTCTTTTTTATTAGCTCACCGAAGTGGTTCTGCGCACGTTTCGCTATTCTAGTAGGTACTCTTTTGCGATATTTTAAAAGATACATCATATACAAAGTTAGTCGAATTTTACACTGTTTCGGTCACCGTGAAATATTTTGTCTTGATATTAACCGACTTTATATTGACCGTCGCATCGAGCCCGTTGCGTAGACACCACGGCTGTGTAGATCGGACCTGTTGCATTTAAAAAACATCGCAATATGGATTCTGTTTGCAATAATTTTAGCGTTTTCACCTACTTTAGACACTGAATATTTGTCGTTTTGAAGCTCAGTTTGAAATGTTTAAGTTTGTCGTTTCTGTTCAAATCGATCATCTTTTTGCATACTTTTCGATCATATAAGCTCACCGAAGTGGTTCTGCGCACGCTCCGCTTTTCTAGTAGGTACTCTTTTGCGATATTTTAAAAGATACATCCCATACAAAATTAGTTTAATTTTACACTTTTTCGATCACCGTGAAATATTTTGTCTTGATATAAACAGACTTTATATTGACCGTCGCGCCGAGCCCGTTGCGTAGACACCTTGATTGTGTAGATCAGACCTGTTGCACTTCGAAAACATTGCAATATGGATTCTGTTTGCAATAATTTTAGCGTTTTAACCTACTTTAGACACTGAATATTTGTCGTTTTGAAGCTCAGTTTGAAATGTTTTAGTTTGTCGTTTCTGTTCAAATCGATCATCTTTTAGCTTACTTTTCTTTTTTATTAGCTCACCGAAGTGATTCTGCGCACGCTCCGCTGTTGAAGTAGGTATTCTCTGTGTAATTTTAAAAGATACATGCCATACAATGTTAGTCGAATTTTACACTTTTTCGGTCACCGTGAAATGTTTTGTCTTGATATTAACCGACTTTATATTGACCGTCGCGTCGATATCGTCGCGTTGACACCGCGTTTGTGTAGACCTTGCCTGTGCCATTTTAAAAACATCGCAATATGTATTCTGTTTGCAATAATTTTAGCGTTTTCACCTACTTTAGACACTGAATATTTGTCGTTTTGAAGCTCAGTTTGAAATGTTTTAGTTTGTCGTTTCTGTTCAAATCGATCATCTTTTAGCATACTTTTCGATCATATTAGCTCTCCGGAGTGTTTTTGCGCACGCTCCGCTGTTGAAGTAGGTATTCTCTGCGTAATTTTAAAAGATACATGCCATACAATGTTAGTCGAATTTTACACTTTTTCGGTCACCGTGAAATATTTTGTCTTGATATTAACCGACTTTATATTGACTGTCGCATCGAGCCCGTTGCGTAGACACCTCGTCTGTGTAGATCGGACCTGTTGCACTTCAACAACATCGCAATATGGGTTCTGTTTGCAATAATTTTAGCGTTTTCACCTACTTTAGACACTGAATATTGGTCGTTTTAAAGCTCAGTTTGAAATGTTTTAGTTTGTCGTGTCTGTTCAAATCGATCATCTTTTAGCATACTTTTCTTTTTTTTTAGCTCATCGAAGTGGTTCTGCGCACGTTCCGCTATTCAAATAGGTACCCTTTTGCGATATTTTAAAAGATACATCCCATACAAAGTTAGTCGAATTTTACACTTTTTCAATCACCGTGAAATATTTTGTCTTGATATTAACCGACTTTATATGGACCGTCGCGTCGAGCCCGTTGCGTAGACACCTCGTTTGTGTGGATTGGACCTGTTGCACTTTGAAAACTTCGCAATATGGATTCTGTTTGCAATAATTTTAGCGTTTTCACCTACTTTAGACACTGAATATTTGTCGTTTTAAAGCTCAGTTTGAAATGTTTTAGTTTGTCGTTTCTGTTCAAATCGATCATCTTTTAGCATATTTTTCTTTTTTATTAGCTCACCAAAATGGTTCTGCGCACGCTCCGCTATTCCAATAGGTACTCTTTTTTTCGACATTTTAAAAGATACATCCCATACAAAGTTAGTCGAATTTTACACTTTTTCGGTCACCGTGAAATATTTTGTCTTGATATTAACCGACTTTATATGGACCGTCGCGTCAATGCCGTTGCGTAGACACCTCGTTTATGTAGACCGGACCTGTAGCATTTTAAAAACATCGCAATATGAATTCTACTTGCAATAATTTTAGCGTTTTCACCTACTTTAGACACTGAATATTTGTCGTTTTAAAGCTCAGTTTGAAATGTTTTAGTTTGTCGTTTCTGTTCAAATCGATTATCTTTTAGCATACTTTTCTTTTTTATTAGCTCATCAAAGTGGTTCTGCGCACGCTCCGCTATTCCAATAGGTACTCTTTTTTTCGACATTTTAAAAGATACATCCCATACAAAGTTAGTCGAATTTTACACTTTTTCGGTCACCGTGAAATATTTTGTCTTGATATTAACCGACTTTATATTGACCGTCGCGTCGAGCCCGTTGCGTAGACACATCGTTTGTGTAGATCGGACCTGTTGCACTTCAAAAACATCGCAATATGGATTCTGTTTGGAATAATTTTAGTGTTTTCACCTACTTAAGACAGTGAATATTTGTCGTTTTACAGCTTAGTTTGAAATGTTTTAGTTGGTCGTTTCCGTTCAAATTGATCATATTTTAGCATATTTTTCGATCATATTAGCTCACCGGAGTGTTTGTTCGCACGCTCCGTTGTTGAAATAGGTACTCTCTTGCGTTATTTTAAAAGATACATCCCATACAAATTTAGTCGAATTTTACACTTTTTCGGTCACCGTGAAATATTTTGTATTGATATTAATCGACTTTCGCATTGTATTGATATTAAGCGTCTTTTGTTAATATTAATCGACACATCGATTGTGTAGATCGGACCTAATGCACTTCAAAAACATCGCAATATGGATTCTGTTTGCAATAATTTTAGCGTTTTCACCTACTTAGACACTGAATATTTGTCGTTTTGAAGCTCAGTTTGAAATGTTTTAGTTTGTCGTTTCTGTTCAAATCGATCATCTTTTAGCTTATTTTTCTTTTTTATTAGCTCACCGAAGTGGTTCTGCGCACGTTTCGCTATTCTAGTAGGTACTCTTTTGCGATATTTTAAAAGATACATCATATACAAAGTTAGTCGAATTTTACACTGTTTCGGTCACCGTGAAATATTTTGTCTTGATATTAACCGACTTTATATTGACCGTCGCATCGAGCCCGTTGCGTAGACACCACGGCTGTGTAGATCGGACCTGTTGCATTTAAAAAACATCGCAATATGGATTCTGTTTGCAATAATTTTAGCGTTTTCACCTACTTTAGACACTGAATATTTGTCGTTTTGAAGCTCAGTTTGAAATGTTTAAGTTTGTCGTTTCTGTTCAAATCGATCATCTTTTAGCATACTTTTCGATCATATTAGCTCACCGAAGTGGTTCTGCGCACGATATGCTGTTTAAGTAGGTACTCATTTGCGTTTTTTCAAAAGAAACATGTTTTACAATGTTAGTCAAATTTTACACTTTTTCGGTCACCGTGAAATATTTTGTCTTGATATTAACCGACTTTATATTGACCGTCGCATCGAGCCCGTTGCGTAGACACCGCGTCTGTGTAGGTCGGACCTGTTGCACTTCAAAAACATCGCAATATGGATTCTGTTTGTAATAACTTTAGCGTTTTCACCTACTTTATACACTGAATATTTGTCGTTTTAAAGCTCAGTTTGAAATGTTTTAGGTTGTCGTTTTTTTTTTAAATCGATTATCTTTTAGCATATTTTTCGATCACATTAGCTCATTAAAGTGGTTTTGCGCACGCTCCGCTGTGGAAATAGGTACTTTTTTGCGATATTTTAAAAGATACATCCCATACAAAATTAGTCGAATTTTACACTTTTTCGGTCACCGTGAAATATTTTGTCTTGATATTAACCGACTTTATATTGACCGTCGCGTCGATGCCGTTGCGTAGACACCTCGTTTATGTAGACCGGACCTGTAAAATTTTAAAAACATCGCAATATGGATTCTGTTTGCAATAATTTTAGCGTTTTCACCTACTTAAGACACTGAATATTTGTCGTTTTAAAGCTCAGTTTGAAATGTTTTAGTTTGTAGTTTCTGTTCAAATCGATCATCTTTTAGCATACTTTTCGATCATATTAGCTCACCAGAGTGTTTGTGCGCACGTGTCGCTGTTAAAGTAGGTATTATCTGCGTAATTTTAAAAGATACATGACATACAATGTTAGTCGAATTTTACACTTTTTCGGTCAGCGTGAATTTTTTTGTCTAGATATTAACTCACTTTATATTGACCGTCGCATCGAGACCGTTGCGTAGACACCTCGTTTGTGTAGATCGGACCTGTTGCACTTCAAAAACATCGCAATATGGATTCTGTTTGCAATAATTTTAGCGTTTTCACCTACTTTAGACACTGAATATTTGTCGTTTTGAAGCTCAGTTTGAAATGTTTTAGTTTGTCGTTTCTGTTTAAATTGATCATGTTTTAGCATACTTTTCGATCATATTAGCTCAACAGAGTGTTTTTGCGCACGCTCCGCTGTTGAAGTAGGTATTCTCTGCGTAATTTTAAAAGATACATGCCATACAATGTTAGTCGAATTTTACACTTTTTCGGTCACCGTGAAATTTTTTGTCTTGATATTAACTCACTTTATATTGACCGTCACATCGAGACCGTTGCATAGATACCTCGATTGTGTAGATCGAACCTGTTGCACTTCAAAAACATTGCAATATGGATTCTGTTTGCAAAAATTTTAAAGTTTTCACCTACTTTAGACACTGAATATTTGTCATTTTAAAGCTCAGTTTGAAATGTTTTAGGTTGTCGTTTCTGTTTAAATCGATAATCTTTAAGCATATTTTTCGATCACATTAGCCCACTAAAGTGGTTCTGCGCACGCTCCGCTCTTGAAATAGGTACTTTTTTGCGATATTTTAAAAGAAACATCCCATACAAAATAAGTCGAGTCTTACACTTTTTCGGTCACCGTGAAATATTTTGTCTTGATATTAACCGACTTTATATTGACCGTCGCATCGAGCCCGTTGCGAAGACACCGCGTCTGTGTAGGTCGGACCTGTTGCACTTCAAAAACATCGCAATATGGATTCTGTTTGTAATAACTTTAGCGTTTTACCTACTTTAGACACTGAATATTTGTCGTTTTAAAGCTCAGTTTGAAATGTTTTAGGTTGTAGTTTCTTTTCAAATCGATTATCTTTTAGCATATTTTTCGATCACATTAGCTCATTAAAGTGGTTTTGCGCACGCTCCGCTGTGGAAATAGGTACTTTTTTGCGATATTTTAAAAGATACATGCCATATAATGTTAGTCGAATTTTACACTTTTTCGGTCACCATGTAATATTTTGTCTTGATATTAACCGACTTTATATTGACCGTCGCGCCGAGCCCGATGCGTAGACACCTTGATTGTGTAGATCGGACTTGTTGCACTTCGAAAACATTGCAATATGGATTCTGTTTGCAATCATTTTAGCGTTTTCACCTACTTTAGACACTGAATATTTGTCGTTTTGAAGCTCAGTTTGAAATGTTTAAGTTTGTCGTTTCTGTTCAAATCGATCATCTTTTAGCATACTTTTCGATCATATTAGCTCACTAAAGTGGTTTTGCGCACGCTCCGCTATTCTAATAGATACTCTTTTAGGATATTTTAAAAGATACATGCCATACAATGTTAGTCGAATTTTACACTTTTTCGGTCACCGTGAAATATTTTGTCTTGATATAAACCGACTTTATATTGACCCTCGCATCGAGCCCGTTGCGTAGACACCGTGTCTGTGTAGGTCGGACCTGTTGCACTTCAAAAACATCGCAATATGGGTTCTGTTTGCAATAATTTTAGCGTTTTTACCTACTTTAGACACTGAATATTTGTCATTTTGAAGCTCAGTTTGAAATGTTTTAGTTTTTCGTTTCTGTTCAAATTGATCATCTTTTAGCATACTTTTCGATCATATTAGCTCAACGGAGTGTTTTTGCGCACGCTCCGCTGTTGAAGAAGGTATTCTCTGCGTAATTTTAAAAGATACATGCCATACAATGTTAGTCGAATTTTACACTTTTTCGGTCACCGTGAAATATTTTGTCTTGATATTAACCGACTTTATAGTGACCGTCGCGCCGAGCCCATTGCGTAGACACCTTGATTGTGTAGATCGGACCTGTTGCACTTCAAAAACATTTCAATATGGATTGTGTTTGCAATAATTTTAGCGTTTTCACCTACTTTAGACACTGAATATTTGTCGTTTTGAAGCTCAGTTTGAAATGTTTTGGTTTGTCGTTTCTGTTCAAATCGATCATCTTTTAGCTTATTTTTCTTTTTTATTAGCTCACCGAAGTGGTTTTGCGCACGCTCCGCTATTCTAGTAGGTACTCTTTTAGGATATTTTAAAAGATACATGCCATAGAATGTTAGTCGAATTTTACCCTTTTTTGGTCACCGTGAAATGTTTTGTCTTGATATTAACCGACTTTATATTGACCGTCGCGTCGATATCGTCGCGTTGACACCGCGTTTGTGTAGACCTTATCTGTGCCTTTTAAAAAACATCGCAATATGTATTCTGTTTGCAATAAATTTAGCGTCGTCACCTACTTTAGACACTGAATATTTGTCGTTTTGAAGCTCAGTTTGAAATGTTTTAGGTTGTCGTTTCTGTTCAAATCGATCATCTTTTAGCATACTTTTCGATCATATTAGCTCTCCGGAGTGTTTATGCGTACGCTCCGCTGTTCAAGTAGGTACTCCATGCGTTATTTTAAAAGATAAATGCCATACAATATTAGTCGAATTTTACACTTTTTCGGTCACCGTGAAATATTTTGTCTTGATATTAACCGACATTATATTGACCGTCGCATCGAGCCCGTTGCGTGGACACCGCGTCTGTGTAGGTCTGACCTGTTGCACTTCAAAAACATCGCAATATGGGTTCTGTTTGCAATAATTTTAGCGTTTTTACCTACTTTATACACTGAATATTTGTCATTTTGAAGCTCAGTTTGAAATGTTTTAGTTTTTCGTTTCTGTTCAAATTGATCATCTTTTAGCATACTTTTCGATCATATTAGCTCAACGGAGTGTTTTTGCGCACGCTCCGCTGTTGAAGAAGGTATTCTCTGCGTAATTTTAAAAGATACATGCCATACAATGTTAGTCGAATTTTACACTTTTTCGGTCACCGTGAAATATTTTGTCTTGATATTAACCGACTTTATATTGACCGTCGCGCCGAGCCCGTTGCGTAGACACCTTGATTGTGTAGATCGGACCTGTTGCACTTCAAAAACATTGCAATATGGATTGTATTTGCAATAATTTTAGCGTTTTCACCTACTTTAGACACTGAATATTTGTCGTTTTGAAGCTCAGTTTGAAATGTTTTAGGTTGTCGTTTCTGTTCAAATCGATCATCTTTTAGCATACTTTTCGATCATATTAGCTCTCCGGAGTGTTTATGCGTACGCTCCGCTGTTCAAGTAGGTACTCCCTGCGTTAGTTTAAAAGATAAATGCCATACAATGTTAGTCGAATTTTACACTTTTTCGGTCACCGTGAAATATTTTGTCTTGATATTAACCGACTTTATATTGACCGTCGCGTCGAGGCCGTTGCGTAGACACCTAGTTTGTGTAGATCGGACCTGTTGCACTTCAAAAACATCGCAATATGGATTCTGTTTGCAATAATTTTAGCGTTTTCACCTACTTTAGACACTGAATATTTGTCGTTTTGAAGCTCAGTTTGAAATGTTTTAGGTTGTCGTTTTTGTCCAAATCGATCATCTTTTAGCATACTTTTCGATCATATTAGCTCCTCGAAGTGTTTGTGCGCACGCTCCGCTGTTGAAGTAGGTATTCTCTGCGATATTTTAAAAGATACATGCCATACAATATTAGTAAAATTTTACACTTTTTCGGTCACCGTGAAATATTTTGTCTTGATATAAACCGACTTTATATTGACCATCGCGTCGATGCCGTTGTGTAAACACCTTGTTTATGTAGACCGGTCCTCTGGCCTTTAAAAAACATCGCAATATGAATTCTGTTTGCAATAATTTTTGCGTTTTCACCTACTTTAGACACTGAATATTTGTCGTTTTAAAGCTCAGTTTGAAATGTTTTAGGTTGTCGTTTCTGTTCAAATCGATCATCTTTTAGCATACTTTTCGATCATTTTAGCTCCTAGAACTGTTTGTGCGCACGCTCCGCTGTTCTAGTTGGTACTTTCCTGCGTTATTTTAAAAGATACATGCCATACAATGTTAGTCGAATTTTACACTTTTTCGGTCACCGTGAAATATTTTGTCTTGATATAAACCGACTTTATATTGACCGTCGCGTCGATGCCGTTGTGTAAACACCTCGTTTATGTAGACCGGACCTGTGACATTTTAAAAACATCGCAATATGGATTCTGTTTGCAATACTTTTTGCGTTTTCACCTACTTTAGACACTGAATATTTGTCGTTTTAAAGCTCAGTTTGAAATGTTTAAGGTTTTCGTTTCTGTTCAAATCGATCATCTTTTAGCCATCTTTTCGATCATTTTAGCTCACCGAAGTGGTTCTGCGCACGCTCCGCTGTCTAAGTAGGTACTCTTTTGCGTTTTTTTAAAAGAAACATGTTTTACAATGTTAGTCGAATTTTACACTTTTTCGGTCACCGTGAAATATTTTGTCTTGATATTAACCGACTTTATATTGACCGTCGCGTCGATGCCGTTGCGTAGACACCTCGTTTATGTAGACCGGACCTGTGGCATTTCAAAAACATCGCAATATGGATTCTGTTTGGAATAATTTTAGCGTTTTAACCTACTTTATACACTGAATATTTGTCGTTTTGAAGCTCATTTTGAAATGTTTTAGTTTGTCGTTTCTGTTCAAATCGATCATTGTTTAGCATATTTTTTGTTCATATTAGCTCACCGGAGTGTTTTTGCGCACGCTCCGCTGTTAAAGTAGGTATTATCTGCGTAATTTTAAAAGATACATGCCATACAATGTTAGTCGAATTTTACACTTTTTCGGTCACCGTGAAATTTTTTGTCTTGATATTAACTCACTTTATATTGACCGTCGCATCGAGCCCGTTGCGTAGACACCTCGTTTGTGTAGATCGGACCTGTTGCACTTCAAAAACATTGCAATATGGATTCTGTTTGTAATAACTTTAGCGTTTTTACCTACTTTAGACACTGAATATTTGTCATTTTAAAGCTCAGTTTGAAATGTTTTAGGTTGTCGTTTCTGTTCAAATCGATCATCTTTTAGCATACTTTTCGATCATATTTGCTCACTGAAGTGTTTGTGCTAACGTTCCGCTGTTGAAATAGGTACTTTTTTGCGATATTTTAAAAGAAACATCCCATACAAAATTAGTCGAATCTTACACTTTTTCGGTCACCGTGAAATATTTTGTCTTGATATTAACCGACTTTATATTGACCGTCGCATCGAGCCCGTTGCGTAGACACCGCGTCTGTGTAGGACGGACCTGTTGCACTACAAAAACATCGCAATATGGATTCTGTTTGTAATAACTTTAGCGTTTTTACCTACTTTAGACACTGAATATTTGTCGTTTTAAAGCTCAGTTTGAAATGTTTTAGGTTGTCGTTTCTTTTCAAATCGATTATCTTTTAGCATATTTTTCGATCACATTAGCTCATTAAAGTGGTTTTGCGCACGCTCCGCTGTGGAAATAGGTACTTTTTTGCGATATTTTAAAAGATACATCCCATACAAAATTAGTCGAATTTTACACTTTTTTGGTCACCGTGAAATATTTTGTCTTGATATTAACCGACTTTATATTGACCGTCGCGTCGATGCCGTTGCGTAGACACCTCGTTTATGTAGACCGGACCTGTGACATTTTAAAAACATCGCAATATGGATTCTGTTTGCAATAATTTTAGCGTTTTCACCTACTTTAGACACTGAATATTTGTCGTTTTGAAGCTCAGTTTGAAATTTTTTAGTTTGTCGTTTCTGTTCAAATCGATCATCTTTTAGCATACTTTTCAATCATATTAGCTCACAGAAGTGGTTCTGCGCTAGCTCCGCTGTTCAGGTAGGTACTCTTTTGCGATATTTCGAAAGATACATCCCAATAAAAGATAATCGATTTTTACAAATTTTCGGTCACCGTGAAATATTTTGTCTTGATATTAACCGACTTTATATTGACCGTCGCGTCGAGGCCGTTGCGTAGACACCTTGTTTGTGTAGATTGGACCTGTTGCACTTCAAAAACATCGCAATATGGATTCTGTTTGCAATAATTTTAGCGTTTTCACCTACTTTAGACACTGAATATTTGTCGTTTTAAAGCTC
The DNA here is from genome assembly GCA_963924145.1 of Pyrausta purpuralis. Classification (NCBI taxonomy): domain Eukaryota; kingdom Metazoa; phylum Arthropoda; class Insecta; order Lepidoptera; family Crambidae; genus Pyrausta; species Pyrausta purpuralis. The sequence goes on along the minus strand of OZ001668.1, from coordinate 10,797,153 downwards.
AGTTTGAAATGTTTTAGGTTGTCGTTTCTGTTCAAATCGATCATTTTTTAGCATACTTTTCGATCATATTAGCTCCTCGAAGTGTTTGTGCGCACGCTCCGCTGTTCTAGTTGGTACTTTCCTGCGTTATTTTAAAAGATACATGCCATACAATGTTAGTCGAATTTTACACTTTTTCGGTCACCGTGAAATATTTTGTCTTGATATAAACCGACTTTATATTGACCGTCGCGTCGATGCCGTTGTTTAATCAACTCGTTTATGTAGACCGGACCTGTGGCATTTCAAAAACATCGCAATATGGATTCTGTTTGCAATAATTTTAGCGTTTTAACCTACTTTATACACTGAATATTTGTCGTTTTGAAGCTCATTTTGAAATGTTTTAGTTTGTCGTTTCTGTTCAAATCGATCATCTTTTAGCAATTTTTTCGATCATATTATCTCACTGAAGTGATTCTGCGCACGCATCGCTGTTTAAGTAGGTACTCTTTTGCGTTTTTTTAAAAGAAACATGTTTTACAATGTTAGTCGAATTTGACACTTTTTCGGTCACCGTGAAAAGTTTGTCTTGATATTAACCGACTTTATATTGACCGTCGCGTCGATGCCGTTGCGTAGACACCTAGTTTATGTAGACCGGACCTGTGACATTTTAAAAACATCGCAATATGGATTCTGTTTGCAATAATTTTAGCGTTTTAACCTACTTTATACACTGATTGTCCTGCCTTCGACTCTGAGATTTAATTGACCATGTAGTATGCCCTACTACGCGTCCATTCACTCGCACACAGGTTTAGCGCAAGAAAGAGAAGGTAAATAACCTCACTCCCTCCAACGCCTCACAGCACTGCCAGCCGCCTGTCGCTCATTCGTGTCCGTGCGCGCGCGCCGTTACAACGCAGAAACCGTTGGTAGAAATTCATTTTCTCAAGTATACGCAGTAACCACAGTATTTAATCGTTAAGTTTTTATTTCGTGCTAAACGAAACTTACCTTATAGTGATACGTATTTATTCATAAAGTGAATGTGAAGTAAAACGCACTACCCAGCGTGGCTGCACCATGCATGCTTTACGCTTGGCGGCCGAGCTAGCACGCGATGCTAGCCAGTCCGCATTTTCCGCTCCGAATCAATACGCGATATTGATCTGTAGTAAATACTGGCCGAGCTGACACGCGATGTCAGTCAGTCCTAATTATCTAGATCATTTTTGATCTCAGCTGAGACTTTTGGTATGCGTTGCTTCCAATATCCTACCCTCATTTTCATTGCGAAAAAAGGGGAACAAGTTGAGTGAATTGGGCTTAAATGCTAACAATAAATTACAGCCAAAGGCATTCATGCATAATTCCACATACTAAGCAGCGCTGACGATGCGCCATCATGGCCTCTAAGCATGAAGGAGAGCCCTCGCCCGCACTCATCCGGCCCAACAGGCGCCTGCCTGGGTATGTTCTACCTGTGAGAACGCGACGGCCCATGATGCGCCGCGAATTACGTCGTGACGGTGATCTACCGTCACAATTCCAGCGTTTTTTCAACGCCTCGCACTCGGAATCAGAATCCGACCACAAAAGGTATGTGTTTTATGAAAGCTTTGTTATACCGTCTTAAAGCCGTACGTACATATGTACTTATTATGGGCTACCGTATTCCACTCGTGGCGAAACCACGACCGAACACTTGTCTCAGCCAATCTTTTGACAAATATTAAAATGGAGCATAATGTAAGCCATCACACTTACAAACAAAAATAGCAATAAAATAATACCAAGTATCTTTTTCGTAAGTACCGAAAAATAATAGTGGCAGATTTATTTCAAATCGAATAAATTTATATTAATTATTTTGTACATTTTTGCTCGGAAAAGTAAAATTGAGATATTTAAAAACACTTTTACTGCCTAGACCTTAATCATAAATACACGTATTCTGCAACCTGCAGTACACGCTCCAAATTTTTTCCCAAAGCTCTAAAAACGGTAGCATGGCATCCCTCCATAGCTCACGTAGTTATGGGTGGTTTTGGTCCTATATCCGCGATTGATTACAACTCTTTTGTACCTACTTATTTCTTGCCAATGGCTATAAAATTGTCTAATTAGACAATGCTATGGTAAACACAACATTGCCTTATAATACTACTTAAATATCGAATTTAATAGATTGTGTAAAAACAAAACAATTTACTTTTTAAGAAAGCAATTTGCTACATACATTTCTGCTTTCTGCTTATACCTATAAATATTTAGCTTGTGGTTGGCTCTTTGATTATAAATAGCAAGCAAGCAACCTGTAAGCTTGCCCAGTACGTACCAAAATATGGTTGGGTCCATATAAAAACCGGTCCGTTTAAAAACCCCATTTTTTGCTTTTAATTTAAACAGCTATGATAAAAATGAGAATGAGCTTTGCTCAATACCTGGCATATGTATGATTCTGAATAGTAGAAAATTTGCCGTATTTAGTTTTGAAATCGAACTAAGATTTAATCAATTTCTCAGTAAATAAATCGGTAAAGCTTAGATTTTATTTACCGACACAATAACAACTAGCTGGAAACCGTAATTATTTTGAAATGTATCAAATTCCGTAATCAATTTAGTACTACCGTCATATTAGATCTATTAAGGTGCCCGCGGTATTCCATTGTTTTAGAGTTTATTACATTTTTAGAAAAATATGCTGTGACAGTGATACGCTTTTTTATGAATGCATTCATATGACCGTCGCAAAGTTTGGTACTTAATCTCGAGTCGAGAAAACTGTGTCCTTTATCTTTGGAACAGTCAGCCACCACCCAGTCAAAATTGTGACAACCTTTGGTCACCTTTCTCATAGAAACAAAAGTCAATTTTGTTTCTATGAGCTTGTTTTTTAACATATGCTGCCACAAGCACCACCGAAGATTAATTCAAATAAAACGTCATATTGTATGAAGGCAGGTAGCACTAACTAGAATTAATCGACACATTGTTAAATGTACCGTAAAAATAGGTAGCCACAAAATTAAAACAAGTCCATTTTACGAAAATAATGCCTTTTTTGTTTTTTATGGATATGCATAAACAAAGCATATGAATTGGTAGAAATTCATTTTCTCAAGTATAATATTATTATATTTCATATTCTTCGGTTATTTTTATTTGCCATTTGCCACATGTCACACGTTAAACGTAGGGACGTTTAAGGTAAGATAAATACAAGACATGTTCAATATTACACAAATACCACTACCTATCGATATTTTTTAACACAAGGCAATTATTATATATTTAAATAAAAATACTGGCGTATACTAAATGCAATGCAACGTTAGACCCAAACTGCACTACAATTATCTAATTCGAGTTATTGGAAATATGAACCATGTTTACTTTCCTACTGTTTATTCTGTGATTTAAGAATAAACTACATCAAGTAAATATTTTCTTTAATCATCAGTTTATTCCACCCAATTACATTCATCCACTCCACAACAATCTTCCGAGAAAGCCACTAAGTTACTAAGGAACGATTCCTTGAAACGTTGCTCCTATTAGTAATAAAATAGATTCTTATTATATGATATATTTTTTTTGTGTTTGATGTTTATAGTATTCGATAAACTGTGTTTAATAAATTTTCAAAGGACATTTTATCTTAATATTCACCAGTTACTAAGGTATGGTGAAACAATTGTAGAACTCAAATTAATAAGAAAACCGGTCTAAGGGCACGATAGTCCGGCCTGCTTCCTAGTTAAAAAAATATATATTTTATTTTCAAAATATTTTTTTTAAAGGACTTTCCCTTTACTCTTACGCCTGAGGACGTCATGTGATACAATCATTTATTAAAATTTAAATCAATTAATTATTGTAAACAAAATAATTCTTGTTTTTGAGGAGGATTATTTTTAAATATGTTTTAAACCAGTCCCCTCGGGTACTCGATATGACAAAGGTACTTGTATACGATATCCGTTCATTTTTAGATTTCTTGTCCAAATAGGTACCCTAATTCTGAATCATAATCAGATTTCTTTGACACTACTCATAATATTGAACAAGTCAATATTTGTCAAACTTAAATATATATATTATATATAGTTAAATAAATAAAAAACTCATAGTAACTAACTCGAAAGATAGGATTGATATTTATTGTAATCCTTAAAGGTAATCCAAACATTTATCCAGGCAATAAAATTATAAATAAATTTACAACGAGAAATCTGACCATGTGCCGGCTATCGAATACTCGGCGAACATTCCTAGTCGATTAGTCGAATATTAGATAAACATATTTGATCGGGGCCTGGTAGTACCAAAACTTCTGTCGGAAATCTTTTTGCGGTCGTTTGCCCTTATAAAGTCACAAAGCTTTTAGAAGCCGATTTTTAATCTTCTTCAGAAACATAACTTGAATACTTATTAAATTTTAAGTTATATATAAATAATTTAAAAAAAAACATTACCTGCTTACTTGCCTTAAAATTTCTGATAATGATAATATTTCAAAGCCATTGAATTATCGTTTTCTTTTTGTAACTCAGCATTTAATCATATAGCATTGATAGACACCTATGAATATTTTTACGATCTTATGAGAATTACATTACTTCAAATGAATTTATTAATCAAATGCTTTTATACCAATCATTTGTTGGTTGGTTTTTACAACCAAATGTTTTCTCAGGTATTCGAAATTTAAATGTATAAAATATTATTTATATGTTTGGTATTCGGACGAATATCTTTAAAACAGTCGCATTAATACCTAAATATCCCATACTTAAAAGCAATAGAATATCATGTATGTATGTCAAAACTATAATTAGAAAATATGTTGATAACTGCAAGACAAAGATAACGATTTGTCAGACTTACCTTCAAGCCCGTTACCTTACCAAAGATAATACGCTAACTAAAAAGTGTTTTCTGTATGTAGCTTTCCTCGTAATAAAATTATCATTTGTTTTACATGCCAAATTCAGTGTGTAAAACTATAATATTCGCAAACCGTCTCAGCTCAACAATACGTATTCCGTATTGTTTGCAATTTTTATAACACACCACAATAATAATAAAAAAAAACTATTTCAGTTTCAGACTACTAAAATAAATAAATTATATATTTTTAGTAAATCACTAATAAAATTAAATAAAAACTAACAAATATATTCTTTCTTCCTAGTAAAAATATTTGTTTATATTAGAAAGTTATAACTTATCATAGTTATCATATATCCATTCTTTTTTAAGAAATAGTGATACATGTAAATGTCAAAGATAGTGACATGAACAATGAATTGTTATTTAATATGATCGGTTTAATGATCAAACACTACTAACATCAGAGATGTCAACTTATCCTAATGTAACAACATTGATTTTACTCCAAACATCTACATGGTCAAATAAATCTCAGAGTCGAAGGCAGGACAATTGGATGATCAAACGAACTTACCTTAAGTGAAGTTCGATCCAAATTGTCCTGGCTTCGACGAAGAGATTTAAGGTCCCACCCTTCCCAATTTCCGTGTACGTTTTTATGCAAAAATAATCGTCACCCTTACAATAAGTATAATCAATGTTGTACATCTCATATAACGGTCTCCTTGCTCTGAAATGAATGAGCGACAGGCGGCTGGCAGTGCTGTGAGGCGTTGGAGGGAGTGAGGTTATTTACCTTCTCTTTCTTGAGCTAAACCTGTGTGCGAGTGAATAGACGCGTAGTAGGGCATACTACATGGTCAATTAAATCTCTTCGTCGAAGCCAGGACAATTTGGATCGAACTTCACTTAAGGTAAGTTCGTTTGATCATCCAAATATTTGTCGTTTTGAAGCTCAGTTTGAAATGTTTTAGTTTGTCGTTTCTGTTCAAATCGATCATCGTTTAGCATACTTTTCGATCATATTAGCTCACCGGAGTGTTTTTGCGCACGCTCCGCTGTTAAAGTAGGTATTATCTGCGTAATTTTAAAAGATACATGCCATACAATATTAGTCGAATTTTACACTTTTTCGGTCACCGTGAAATATTTTGTCTTGATATTAACCGACTTTAAATTGACCGTCGCATCGAGCCCGTTGCGTAGACACCTCGTTTGTGTAGATCGGACCTGTTGCACTTCAAAAACATCGCAATATGGATTCTGTTTGCAATAATTTTAGCGTTTTTACCTACTTTAGACACTGAATATTTGTAATTTTAAAGCTCAGTTTGAAATGTTTTAGTTTATCGTTTCTGTTCAAATTGATCAACTTTTAGCATATTTTTCGATCATATTAGCTCAACGGAGTGTTTTTGCGCACGCTCCGCTGTTGAAGTAGGTATTCTCTGCGTAATTTTAAAAGATACATGCCACACAAAGTTAGTCGAATTTTACACTTTTTCGGTCACCGTGAAATTTTTTGTCTTGATATTAACTCACTTTATATTGACCGTCGCATCGAGCCCGTTGCGTAGACACCTCGTTTGTGTAGATCGGACCTGTTGCATTTCAAAAACATCGCAATATGGATTCTGTTTGTAATAACTTTAGCGTTTTCACCTACTTTAGACACTGAATATTTGTCATTTTAAAGCTCAGTTTGAAATGTTTTGAGTTGTCGTTTCTGTTCAAATCGATTATCTTTAAGCATATTTTTCGATCACGTTAGCTCACTAAAGTGGTTTTGCGCACGCTCCGCTGTTGAAATATGTACTTTTTTGCAATATTTTAAAAGAAACATCCCATACAAAATTAGTCGAGTCTTACACTTTTTCGGTCATCGTAAAATATTTTGTCTTGATATTAACCGACTTTATATTGACCGTCGCGTCGATGCCGTTGCGTAGAAACCTCGTTTATGTAGACCGGACCTGTTGCACTTCAAAAACATTGCAATATGGATTGTGTTTGCAATAATTTTAGCGTTTTCACCTACTTTAGACACTGAATATTTGTCGTTTTGAAGCTCAGTTTGAAATGTTTTAGTTTGTCGTTTCTGTTCAAATCGATCATCGTTTAGCATACTTTTCGATCATATTAGCTCACCGAAGTGGTACTGCGCACGCTCCGCTGTTCCAGTAGGTACTCTTTTGCGATATTTTAAAAGATACATCCCATACAAAGTTAGTCGAATTTTACACTTTTTCGGTCACCGTGAAATATTTTGTCTTGATATTAACCGACTTTATATTGACCGTCGCGTCGAGCCCGTTGCGTAGACACCTCGTTTGTGTAGATCGGACCTGTTGCACATCAAAAACATTGCAATATGAATTCTGATTGCAATAATTTTAGCGTTTTCACCTACTTTAGACACTGAATATTTGTCATTTTGAAGCTCAGTTTGAAATGTTTTAGTTTGTCGTTTCTGTTCAAATCGATCATCTTTTAGCATATTTTTCGATCATATTAGCTCACCGAAGTGGTACTGCGCACGCTCCGCTGTTCTAGTAGGTACTCTTTTGCGATATTTTAAAAGATACATCCCATACAAAGTTAGCCGAATTTTACACTTTTTCGGTCACCGTGAAATATTTTGTCTTGATATTAACCGACTTTATATTGACCGTCGCGTCGAGCCCGTTGCGTAGACACATCGTTTGTGTAGATCGGACCTGTTGCACTTCAAAAACATCGCAATATGGATTCTGTTTGGAATAATTTTAGCGTTTTCACCTACTTTAGACACTGAATATTTGTCGTTTTGAAGCTCAGTTTGAAATGTATTAGTTTGTCGTTTCTGTTCAAATCGATCATCTTTTAGCATACATTTTGATCATACTAGCTCACCAGAGTGTTTGTGCGCACGTGTCTTTGTTGAAATAAGAACTCTTTTGCGAGATTTTAAAAGAAACATGCCATACAATGTTAGTCGAATTTTACACTTTTTCGGTCACCGTGAAATATTTTGTCTTGATATTAACCGACTTTATATTGACCGTCGCATCGAACCCGTTGCGTTGACACCTCGTTTGTGTAGATCGGACCTGTTGCACTTAAAAAACATCGCAATATGGATTCTGTTTGGAATAATTTTAGCGTTTTCACCTACTTTAGACACTGAATATTTGTCGTTTTGAAGCTCAGTTTGAAATGTTTTAGTTTGTCGTTTCTGTTCAAATCGATCATCTTTTAGCATACTTTTCGATCATATTAGCTCACCGAAGTGGTTATGCGCACGCTCCGCTATTCTAGTAGGTACTCTTTTATATATTTTAAAAGATATATGCCATGCAATGCTAGTCGAATTTTACACTTTTTCGGTCACCGTGAAATGTTTTGTCTTGATATTAACCGACTTTATATTGACCGTCGCGTCGATATCGTCGCGTTGACACCGCGTTTGTGTAGACCTTACCTGTGCTATTTTAAAAACATCGCAATATGTATTCTGTTTGCAATAATTTTAGCGTTTTCACCTACTTTAGACACTGAATATTTGTCGTTTTGAAGCTCAGTTTGAAATGTTTTAGTTTGTCGTTTCTGTTCAAATCGATCATCTTTTAGCTTACTTTTTTTTTTATTAGCTCACCGAAGTGGTTCTGCGCAGGCTCCGCTGTTGAAATAGGTACTCCCTGCGTTATTTTAAAAGATAAATGCCATACAATGTTAGTCGAATTTTACACTTTTTCGGTCACCGTGAAATATTTTGTCTTGATATTAACCGACTTTATATTGACCGTCGCGTCGAAGCCGTTGCGTAGACACCTAGTTTGTGTAGATCGGACCTGTTGCACTTAAAAAACATCGCAATATGGATTCTGTTTGCAATAATTTTAGCGTTTTCACCTACTTTAGACACTGAATATTTGTCGTTTTGAAGCTCAGTTTGAAATGTTTAAGTTTGTCGTTTCTGTTTAAATTGATCATCTTTTAGCATACTTTTCGATCATATTAGCTCAACGGAGTGTTTTTGCGCACGCTCCGCTGTTGAAGTAGGTATTCTCTGCGTAATTTTAAAAGATACATGCCATACAATGTTAGTCGAATTTTACACTTTTACGGTCACCGTGAAATTTTTTGTCTTGATATTAACTCACTTTATTTTGACCGTCACATCAAGACCGTTGCATAGATACCTCGATTGTATATATCGGACCTGTTGCACTTCAAAAACATTGCAATATGGATTCTGTTTGCAATAATTTTAGCGTTTTCACCTACTTTAGACACTGAATATTTGTCGTTTTAAAGCTCAGTTTGAAATGATTTAGGTTGTCGTTTCTATTCAAATCGATCATCTTTTAGCATACTTTTCGATCACATTAGCTCTCCGGAGTGTTTATGCGTACGCTCCGCTGTTCTAGTAGGTACTTCCTGCGTTATTTTAAAAGATACATGCCATAAAATGTTAGTCGAATTTTACACTTTTTCGGTCACCGTGAAATATTTTGTCTTGATATTAACCGACTTTATATTGACCGTCGCATCGAGCCCGTTGCGTAGACACCTCGTTTGTGTAGATCGGACCTGTTGCACTTCAAAAACATCGCAATATGGATTCTGTTTGCAATAATTTTAGCGTTTTTACCTACTTTAGACACTGAATATTTGTAATTTTAAAGCTCAGTTTGAAATGTTTTAGTTTATCGTTTCTGTTCAAATTGATCAACTTTTAGCATATTTTTCGATCATATTAGCTCAACGGAGTGTTTTTGCGCACGCTCCGCTGTTGAAGTAGGTATTCTCTGCGTAATTTTAAAAGATACATGCCACACAAAGTTAGTCGAATTTTACACTTTTTCGGTCACCGTGAAATTTTTTGTCTTGATATTAACTCACTTTATATTGACCGTCGCATCGAGCCCGTTGCGTAGACACCTCGTTTGTGTAGATCGGACCTGTTGCACTTCAAAAACATCGCAATATGGATTCTGTTTGTAATAACTTTAGCGTTTTCACCTACTTTAGACACTGAATATTTGTCATTTTAAAGCTCAGTTTGAAATGTTTTGAGTGTTCGTTTCTGTTCAAATCGATTATCTTTAAGCATATTTTTCGATCACGTTAGCTCACTAAAGTGGTTTTGCGCACGCTCCGCTGTTGAAATATGTACTTTTTTGCAATATTTTAAAAGAAACATCCCATACAAAATTAGTCGAGTCTTACACTTTTTCGGTCATCGTAAAATATTTTGTCTTGATATTAACCGACTTTATATTGACCGTCGCGTCGATGCCGTTGCGTAGAAACCACGTTTATGTAGACCGGACCTGTTGCACTTCAAAAACATTGCAATATGGATTGTGTTTGCAATAATTTTAGCGTTTTCACCTACTTTAGACACTGAATATTTGTCGTTTTGAAGCTCAGTTTGAAATGTTTTAGTTTGTCGTTTCTGTTCAAATCGATCATCGTTTAGCATACTTTTCGATCATATTAGCTCACCGAAGTGGTACTGCGCACGCTTCGCTGTTCCAGTAGGTACTCTTTTGCGATATTTTAAAAGATACATCCCATACAAAGTTAGTCGAATTTTACACTTTTTCGGTCACCGTGAAATATTTTGTCTTGATATTAACCGACTTTATATTGACCGTCGCGTCGAGCCCGTTGCGTAGACACCTCGTTTGTGTAGATCGGACCTGTTTCACATCAAAAACATTGCAATATGAATTCTGATTGCAATAATTTTAGCGTTTTCACCTACTTTAGACACTGAATATTTGTCATTTTGAAGCTCAGTTTGAAATGTTTTAGTTTGTCGTTTCTGTTCAAATCGATCATCTTTTAGCATATTTTTCGATCATATTAGCTCACCGAAGTGGTACTGCGCACGCTCCGCTGTTCTAGTAGGTACTCTTTTGCGATATTTTAAAAGATACATCCCATACAAAGTTAGCCGAATTTTACACTTTTTCGGTCACCGTGAAATATTTTGTCTTGATATTAACCGACTTTATATTGACCGTCGCGTCGAGCCCGTTGCGTAGACACATCGATTGTGTAGATCGGACCTGTTGCACTTCAAAAACATCGCAATATGGATTCTGTTTGTAATAACTTTAGCGTTTTCACCTACTTTAGACACTGAATATTTGTCGTTTTAAAGCTCAGTTTGAAATGTATTAGTTTTTCTTTTCTGTTCAAATCGATCATCTTTTAGCATACATTTTGATCATACTAGCTCACCAGAGTGTTTGTGCGCACGTGTCTTTGTTGAAATAAGAACTCTTTTGCGATATTTTAAAAGAAACATGCCATACAATGTTAGTCGAATTTTACACTTTTTCGGTCACCGTGAAATATTTTGTCTTGATATTAACCGACTTTATATTGACCGTCGCATCGAACCCGTTGCGTTGACACCTCGTTTGTGTAGATCGGACCTGTTGCACTTAAAAAACATCGCAATATGGATTCTGTTTGGAATAATTTTAGCGTTTTCACCTACTTTAGACACTGAATATTTGTCGTTTTGAAGCTCAGTTTGAAATGTTTTAGTTTGTCGTTTCTGTTCAAATCGATCATCTTTTAGCATACTTTTCGATCATATTAGCTCACCGAAGTGGTTTTGCGCACGCTCCGCTATTCTAGTAGGTACTCTTTTAGGATATTTTAAAAGATACATGCCATGCAATGCTAGTCGAATTTTACACTTTTTCGGTCACCGTGAAATGTTTTGTCTTGATATGAACCGACTTTATATTGACCGTCGCGTCGATATCGTCGCGTTGACACCGCGTTTGTGTAGACCTTACCTGTGCTATTTTAAAAACATCGCAATATGTATTCTGTTTGCAATAATTTTAGCGTTTTCACCTACTTTAGACACTGAATATTTGTCGTTTTGAAGCTCAGTTTGAAATGTTTTAGTTTGTCGTTTCTGTTCAAATCGATCATCGTTTAGCATACTTTTCGATCATATTAGCTCAACGGAGTGTTTTTGCGCACGCTCCGCTGTTGAAGTAGGTATTCTCTGCGTAATTTTAAAAGATACATGCCATACAATGTTAGTCGAATTTTACACTTTTACGGTCACCGTGAAATTTTTTGTCTTGATATTAACTCACTTTATATTGACCGTCACATCAAGACCGTTGCATAGATACCTCGATTGTATATATCGGACCTGTTGCACTTCAAAAACATTGCAATATGGATTCTGTTTGCAATAATTTTAGCGTTTTCACCTATTTTAGACACTGAATATTTGTCGTTTTAAAGCTCAGTTTGAAATGTTTTAGTTTGTCGTTTCTGTTCAAATCGATCATCGTTTAGCATACTTTTCGATCATATTAGCTCACCGAAGTGGTACTGCGCACGCTCCGCTGTTCCAGTAGGTACTCTTTTGCGATATTTTAAAAGATACATCCCATACAAAGTTAGTCGAATTTTACACTTTTTCGGTCACCGTGAAATTTTTTGTCTTGATATTAACCGACTTTATATTGACCGTCGCGTCGAGCCCGTTGCGTAGACACCTCGTTTGTGTAGATCGGACCTGTTGCACTTCAAAAACATTGCAATATGAATTCTGATTGCAATAATTTTAGCGTTTTCACCTACTTTAGACACTGAATATTTGTCGTTTTGAAGCTCAGTTTGAAATGTTTTAGTTTGTCGTTTCTGTTCAAATCGATCATCTTTTAGCATATTTTTCGATCATATTAACTCACCGAAGTGGTACTGCGCACGCTCCGCTGTTCTAGTAGGTACTCTTTTGCGATATTTTAAAAGATACATCCCATACAAAGTTAGTCGAATTTTACACTTTTTCGGTCACCGTGAAATATTTTGTCTTGATATTAACCGACTTTATATTGACCGTCGCGTCGATATCGTCGCGTTGACACCGCGTTTGTGTAGACCTTACCTGTGCTATTTTAAAAACATCGCAATATGTATTCTGTTTGCAATAATTTTAGCGTTTTCACCTACTTTAGACACTGAATATTTGTCATTTTGAAGCTCAGTTTGAAATGTTTTAGTTTGTCGTTTCTGTTCAAATCGATCATCTTTTAGCATATTTTTCGACCATATTAACTCTCCGAAGTGGTACTGCGCACGCTCCGCTGTTCTAGTAGGTACTCTTTTGCGATATTTTAAAAGATACATCCCATACAAAGTTAATCGAATTTTACACTTTTTCGGTCACCGTGAAATATTTTGTCTTGATATTAACCGACTTTATATTGACCGTCGCGTCGAGCCCGTTGCGTAGACACATCGTTTGTGTAGATCGGACCTGTTGCACTTCAAAAACATCGCAATATGGATTCTGTTTGGAATAATTTTAGCGTTTTCACCTACTTTAGACACTGAATATTTGTCGTTTTAAAGCTCAGTTTGAAATGTATTAGTTTGTCGTTTCTGTTCAAATCAATCATCTTTTAGCATACATTTTGATCATACTAGCTCACCAGAGTGTTTGTGCGCACGTGTCTTTGTTGAAATAAGAACTCTTTTGCGATATTTTAAAAGAAACATGCCATACAATGTTAGTCGAATTTTACACTTTTTCGGTCACCGTGAAATATTTTGTCTTGATATTAACTCACTTTATATTGACCGTCGCATCGAGCCCGTTGCGTAGACACCTCGTTTGTGTAGATCGGACCTCTAGCACTTCAAAAACATCGCAATATGGATTCTGTTTGTAATAACTTTAGCGTTTTCACCTACTTTAGACACTGAATATTTGTCATTTTAAAGCTCAGTTTGAAATGTTTTGAATTGTCGTTTCTGTTCAAATCGATTATCTTTAAGCATATTTTTCGATCACGTTAGCTCACTAAAGTGGTTTAGCGCACGCTCCGCTGTTGAAATATGTACTTTTTTGCAATATTTTAAAAGGAACATCCCATACAAAATTAGTCGAGTCTTACACTTTTTCGGTCACCGTGAAATATTTTGTCTTGATATTAACCGACTTTATATTGACCGTCGCATCGAGCCCGTTGCGTAGACACCTCATCTGTGTAGGTCGGACCTGTTGCACTTTAAAAACAATGCAATATGGATTCTGTTTGCAATAATTTTAGCGTTTTTACCTACTTTAGACACTGAATATTTGTCATTTTGAAGCTCAGTTTGAAATGTTTTAGTTTGTCGTTTCTGTTCAAATTGATAATCTTTTAGCATACTTTTCGATCATATTAGCTCAACGGAGTGTTTTTGCGCACGCTCCGCTGTTGAAATAGGTATTCTCTGCGTAATTTTAAAAGATACATGCCACACAAAGTTAGTCGAATTTTACACTTTTTCGGTCACCGTGAAATTTTTTGTCTTGATATTAACTCACTTTATATTGACCGTCGCATCGAGCCCGTTGCGTAGACACCTCGTTTGTGTAGATCGGACCTGTTGCACTTAAAAAACATCGCAATATGGATTCTGTTTGGAATAATTTTAGCGTTTTCACCTACTTTAGACACTGAATATTTGTCGTTTTGAAGCTCAGTTTGAAATGTTTTAGTTTGTCGTTTCTGTTCAAATCGATCATCTTTTAGCATACTTTTCGATCATATTAGCTCACCGAAGTGGTTTTGCGCACGCTCCGCTATTCTAGTAGGTACTCTTTTAGGATATTTTAAAAGATACATGCCATGCAATGCTAGTCGAATTTTACACTTTTTCGGTCACCGTGAAATGTTTTGTCTTGATATTAACCGACTTTATATTGACCGTCGCGTCGATATCGTCGCGTTGACACCGCGTTTGTGTAGACCTTACCTGTGCCATTTTAAAAACATCGCAATATGTATTCTGTTTGCAATAATTTTAGCGTTTTCACCTACTTTAGACACTGAATATTTGTCGTTTTGAAGCTCAGTTTGAAATGTTTTAGTTTGTCGTTTCTGTTCAAATCGATCATCTTTTAGCTTACTTTTCTTTTTTATTAGCTCACCGAAGTGGTTCTGCGCACGCTCCGCTGTTGAAGTAGGTATTCTCTGTGTAATTTTAAAAGATACATGCCATACAATGTTAGTCGAATTTTACACTTTTTCGGTCACCGTGAAATGTTTTGTCTTGATATTAACCGACTTTATATTGACCGTCGCGTCGATATCGTCGTGTTGACACCGAGTTTGTGTAGACCTTGCCTGTGCCATTTTAAAACATCGCAATATGTATTCTGTTTGCAATAATTTTAGCGTTTTCACCTACTTTAGACACTGAATATTTGTCGTTTTGAAGCTCAGTTTGA
Organism: Pyrausta purpuralis; assembly: GCA_963924145.1. Lineage (NCBI taxonomy): Eukaryota > Metazoa > Arthropoda > Insecta > Lepidoptera > Crambidae > Pyrausta > Pyrausta purpuralis. Next base: position 10,782,017 of record OZ001668.1, on the reverse strand, counting down.
AATGTTTTAGGTTGTCGTTTCTGTTCAAATCGATCATCGTTTAGCATACTTTTCGATCATATTAGCTCTCCGGAGTGTTTATGCGTACGCTCCGCTGTTCAAGTAGGTACACCCTGCGTTATTTTAAAAGATAAATGCCATACAATGTTAGTCGAATTTTACACTTTTTCGGTCACCGTGAAATATTTTGTCTTGATATTAACCGACTTTATATTGACCGTCGCGTCGAGGCCGTTGCGTAGACACCTAGTTTGTGTAGATCGGACCTGTTGCACTTAAAAAACATCGCAATATGGATTCTGTTTGCAATAATTTTAGCGTTTTCACCTACTTTATACACTGAATATTTGTCGTTTTGAAGCTCAGTTTGAAATGTTTAAGTTTGTCGTTTCTGTTTAAATTGATCATCTTTTAGCATACTTTTCGATCATATTAGCTCAACGGATTGTTTTTGCGCACGCTCCGCTGTTGAAGAAGGTATTCTCTGCGTAATTTTAAAAGATACATGCCATACAATGTTAGTCGAATTTTACACTTTTACGGTCACCGTGAAATTTTTTGTCTTGATATTAACTCACTTTATATTGACCGTCACATCAAAACCGTTGCATAAATACCTCGATTGTATATATCGGACCTGTTGCACTTCAAAAACATTGCAATATGGATTCTGTTTGCAATAATTTTAGCGTTTTCACCTACTTTAGACACTGAATATTTGTCGTTTTAAAGCTCAGTTTGAAATGTTTTAGGTTGTCGTTTCTATTCAAATCGATCATCTTTTAGCATACTTTTCGATCACATTAGCTCTCCGGAGTGTTTATGCGTACGCTCCGCTGTTCTAGTAGGTATTTCCTGCGTTATTTTAAAAGATACATGCCATACAATGTTAGTCGAATTTTACACTTTTTCGGTCACCGTGAAATATTTTGTCTTGATATTAACCGACTTTATATTGACCGTCGCGTCGAGGCCGTTGCGTAGACACCTAGTTTGTGTAGATCGGACCTGTTGCACTTCAAAAACATCGCAATATAGGATTCTGTTTGCAATAATTTTAGCGTTTTAACCTACTTTAGACACTGAATATTTGTCGTTTTGAAGCTCAGTTTGAAATGTTTTAGTTTGTCGTTTCTGTTCAAATCGATCATCTTTTAGCATACTTTTCGATCATATTAGCTCACCAGAGTGTTTGTGCGCACGCTCCGCTGTTGAAGTAGGTATTCTCTGCGTAATTTTAAAAGATACATGTCGTACAAAGTTAGTCGAATTTTACACTTTTTCGGTCACCGTGAAATTTTTTGTCTTGATATTAACTCACATTATATTGACCGTCGCATCGAGCCCGTTGCGTAGACACCTCGTTTGTGTAGATCGGACCTGTTGCACTTCAAAAACATCGCAATATGGATTCTGTTTGCAAAAATTTTAGCGTTTTTACCTACTTTAGACACTGAATATTTGTCATTTTGAAGCTCAGTTTGAAATGTTTTAGTTTGTCGTTTCTGTTCAAATTGATCATCTTTTAGCATATTTTTCGATCATATTAGCTCAACGGAGTGTTTTTGCGCATGCTCCGCTGTTGAAGTAGGTATTCTCTGCGTAATTTTAAAAGATACATGCCATACAATGTTAGTCGAATTTTACACTTTTTCGGTCACCGTGAAATAATTTGTCTTGATAGTAACCGACTTTATATTGACCGTCGCGTCGAGCCCGTTGCATTGATACCGCGTTAGTGTTAATTGGACCTGTTGCACTTCAAAAACTTCGCAATATGGATTCTGTTTGCAATAATTTTTGCGTTTTCACCTACTTTAGACACTGAATATTTGTCGTTTTGAAGCTCAATTTGAAATGTTTTAGTTTGTCGTTTCTGTTCAAATCGATCATCTTTGAGCATACTGGACGGTTTGTCCATGTAAATGTGTGTGATGAATGCCAGGGGGCGTGTAGGGCTGCAGGCAGATGAAATGAAAAAGTTTCTTTGCACAACACCAACACTGTTTTTATTTTCAACTTTGCTAGCAATACAAATTCACACTTTTATGATAGCTCACGACGTGAATAACGTTTTACAATGTTTATTCCGCACAAATATAAGTAATTTAATAAATATTGACCGAGGCCGACCCGCAGGCACCGTTTGTAGGATCGAACAGAGAGAGGGAAATCGGCAGAGGCATAGACAATGCAAAGGTGATAACTTTTTAAAGTAAAATAAATTACGGCCTTGGCACAAAGCTATACTGTTTATGTTGTTCTCAACATAAGCTGCGGGCTCAGAAACAAAAGCTATGAATACAATGTTAATAAACTTTAAACAACAGCAATCAATAGTGAACATTGCAAGATCAAAAACAATCTCTAAATAGCCACTACAATTAAATATACTAATATTTGTCTCAATATTACACTTGTGCGTTTGTTACATGATTATTTACCCATACTTATTATCTACCTATAATAAAGGCAAGCGAAAATTACCAGTAAGTACTTAAATTAATTACGGCAATAAATATGTATTACTCACTGTGTACATAGTTGTTACATTTAGTTTATTTACCTAGCGTAAAATAGACAAAATTAGTTTGAGGCATTTTTAACATTTTTACAACGAATTGTTAAAAAAAAAAGTATGAACAGCATTGATATTACAATTTTTGTGTGTTATAAAGTTTTAAACTTAACATACCTATATTACTTATAATCTACAAGGGCAATACGCATATCTTTGTAATGGACCTATTATGTTTGTGACCATTAGAAGTTTTTACTTCGACGGCTCGTACTTTGCCGTCTTTACCCGGAAAGAGATTTGTAATGCGAGCCATAGGCCATTGCAAAGGAGGCGCATTGTCATTTCGCAATACAACTAAACTACCAATAGATACATTAGGTGTGCTATCACGCCACTTGGGTCTGTTTTGCAACATAGTAAGATAATTATTACTCCAATATTTCCAAAAAAATTGTTTCATATTAGTGATTACAGACCAAAATTGACCTAGACTTGCTTTGCATAATTAGTTAGGTCGCGCTCAGGATAACAATTGAGAGGCGCGCCTGTCAAAAAATGACCTGGAGATAAATATGAGAGGTCGTCTGGATCTGAAGTTACAGCCGTAAGTGGTCTTGAGTTTAAGACTCCTTCTATTTCTACTAATACAGTGTTAAGTTGCTCATAAGTCAATAAAGCCTTTCCTACAATTCTTTTCAGGTGATATTTGACACTTTTAACACCGCTTTCCCAGAGCCCACCAAAAACTGGACTATAACTAGGTATAAAGTGAAAATCGATACCCTTTTCTGAAGCAAATGTTTGTACAGTGGTCTGATGGCTCTGAGAAGCGTGCAAGCGGTACAACTCATCTAATTTGTTCCTTGCCCCCTTGTATGTCGAACCATTGTCGCAGTAGACGTCGCTGGGCAAGTTGCGTCGTGAGATAAATCGTTTAAAACAAGCTAGGAAGGCTTCTGTCGTTAGATCAGAAGCGAGTTCTAAATGAATTGCTTTTGTAACAAAACAGACAAATAAAACTATGTAACCCTTTCCTATTACCGGCTTTCTGATTCGGCTATTCTTGACCGCCACCGGCCCAGCGAAGTCGGTCCCGATCTTCTGGAATGGACGACAGGCTGTGACTCGATCGGCAGGCAAGGAACCCATCAGCTGAGTGGTCGCCGCAGCTTTCATTCTGAAACAGGTTACACATTTATGTAGTATCTTTTTAACTGCACGTAAACCGTCTACAATCCAAAATCGTTGTCTTAGTGAACTTAGTACTAATTTCTGACTAGCATGAAGCAATTTAAAATGTTCGTTCCTAATTATTAATGCAGTGATATCTGAATCTTTGGGCAAAATAATGGGATGCTGTTTTGCATATGATATAGGCGCATTGTTTAAACGGCCACCTACTCTAATTATTCCATCACTATCCAGAAAGGGTGAAAGAGGTTTTAAACTACCCTTGATTGGAGTCTGGTCTAACAAACATTTAATTTCTTGTAGATACAAGTTTCCCTGCTCATGTTTAATTATCAATTGCAAAGCTTTATTGAGTTCACGTGAGGATAGGAAATTACCCTGCCTTACAGCTTGAGGCTTTATATTATTACAAAATCTTAGTACATAGGCTAATACTCTAATCATTCTATTAATATTTGAGAACCTTTTAAGCTCTTCAAATAGATCTGAAGCTGATATAATTGTTGCGCAAACAGTGTTGCCTTTGGGGGACTTTAATTCTGGCAATTCTGTAGGAAGTTCACAGTTTGATTTAAAATTGCAATTTCTATCATATAAAAATGAGGGCCCATGCCACCATAAGTCGTTACATTCAAGTTCGTGAGGCTGAAGGCCTCGGCTCAGACAATCTGAGGGATTATCCTCTGTGTTAACATAATGCCAGTGACCATTTATATGAGCATGCTCTGTAATTGCTCTGACTCGATTTGCTACATAAGTTTGCAGTTTTGTGACATCAGTTTGTAACCAAGCCAAGACAATTTGCGAATCAGAGAAGAGGTGAATGTCATGAATTTGAGTTTTAGATGACAGTACATGCGATACCTTGCCAGTCAAATCTGACAGCAACACTGCAGCATTGAGCTCTAATCTGGGTATCGTCAGCTGCTTGCGAAGGGGATTTATTCTAGATTTTGAGCATAACAATTCAACATGAACCTTGCCATGGGCATCAATGATGCGCAAATATAGACAGCACCCATGCGCCTTTGAGGAGGCGTCCGCAAAACCTATCAGTTGTACTATACGTGAATCGTGAGGTTTCACACAGCGGGGTACGCTCACCTGTTTCATTTCATGTAAATCCCTTACAAAATTAGACCACATGGTTCGTATATCAGGAGCAGGAATCGAATCCCACTCTGTGTTTGAAGCCCAGAGGCTTTGCATAATTAGTTTTGCCTGCACTAATATGGGACCTATTAAACCCATTGGATCATAAAACTTTGATATGTGACTCAGTATTTCACGTTTGGAGTCGCTAAGACTAGTGTAGGGCTCAGGAATTGTGGTTTTGAACACGTCATCCTCGACATGAAATGTAACACCCAGTGTTTTGACTGACATGTCATGTTTTTGTAGATCTAGCTCACCAAAGTGTTGAGCTTCTTTAGGTACTTTTGAAAGAATGTTACTACAATTTGATGCCCACTTGTGCAGCTGAAATCCTCCCAGAGCAAGTAATTTGACTAACTCATCTTGCATTTGAGCCAAAGTTTGCTGAGAGTCACTGTTTGACAAGACGTCATCAACGTAAGTATTGTTTCTCAGAACTTGAGATGCTAAAGGGAACTGATCCTGATACCTATCTGCGAGCTCTATAAGGCAGCGAGTGGCAAGATATGATGATGGCTTAAGGCCGTATGTAACTGTGTTTAGCTGAATGCACAAAATGTCTTGATCAGGAGAGTCGCGCCATAGTATATTTTGCAAAGATCGTTGTTGTGGATCTAGTTCAATACATCTGAACATCATACGAATGTCACATATAAAATAATATTTCTCTAATCTGAATGATAGCAGGACTTCGAATAGATCCTTTTGAACCACAGGACCATTTAAAAGGAGATCATTTAATGAAACTTTGTTTGTTGTTGGCATTGACCCATCAAAAACTGTCCTTAGCTTAGTGGTTTTGCTAGATTCTTTTATAACGGCATGGTGGGGCAGAAAGTAAACCGGGTCCTTAGACAAATCGTAGCTACTTATATCAATAATTGTACCATGCTTCAAAGAAATATATTGATGTATAAATTTAGTATATTCTGTAAGAAGTACTGGGTCTTTTTGCAGTCGCTTCTCAAGGTTATAGAACCTTTTTAGTGCTAATGGAAATGATTCCCCAAGTTCAGAATTGAGTTGTTCTACCGGAACTTTAGTGGGCATTGTGACTGTGAATTTATTGTTTTCGAGCACAGTAGTATCTTTAAAAAACCTTTCACAATAATCGTGTTCTGGTAATTGCTCTGGGAAGATTTCAGGCACCTTTTCGGTACTCCAAAATGCACTCAAGTTGTCATTAATGTTTGAATTACATTCATTACAAAACAAAGATACAACCTGATTGCTTGTTTTGGTGTTGCTGCGGCCAGCGACGACGACCCCGAATGCAGTGTGGATGATTGAAGGCTGTGGTGCTGATGTAGTTGGTGTTGCGAATTGTTGACTCGATGTGGGTGAAGGCAACACCTCAGGCTGCGGCAACAGCACCTGAAAGAATACATCAGCTCCAAGCAATAGGTCCACATCACCAGGCACGTTAAGAGTTGCGTCGGCAAGCTTGCAATTGGCAGGGAATGTAATTGATGACAAGTCAATGTTAGCTTGAGGCAATCGAGTAGTGATCGTTTTCACAACATGGCAGTTGACATTTACTTTGAATGGATACACCAAAGATTGTACTTCGAGGTTTATACATTTGTCAACAGGTTGGCCAATGTTGGTTATACCCACTATGTGAGTGTTAGTGCGCACAGGAGACAATTTGAGGCGTCCTACAATTTTATTCGTCGCAAGAGAGACTTGTGACCCGCTATCAAGCAGTGCTCTAGCCAGAAATTGTTTGCCATGCTTCCCAGTGAGTTTAACTTGTGCAGTGGGCAACAGTACCTGTGAGTTTAACCCACTGGTGCTAGAAAGCAAGGACACTGAAGGACTAGCATTTTCTTGAGGCTCAATTCCATGCAGGAGGGTATTGTGCTCCCGTTTACATTCGGCACACTTAAAATGATATTTACATTTGCGATTATGCTGTGTCAAACAAATTTTGCAGATTTTGTTGGCTATAGCGAACTCCACACGCTTGTTTTGAGATGCAAGTTTAAAGTTCGGACACTGAAATAATTTATGTGCACTAGACTTACAGTACAAGCATGATGGCTGTCCTTGCTGAGCTGTCACGGAATGGCTGACGAAGCGCTGGGCCTGCCACTGTGGCTTGTGGGCGTTGCTGTCTGTGGTCTCTAGGGCCAGAGTACGCTTCTCCAAGTACTCCAACAGCTCCTTGACTGTAGGCAGCACCTTATTGTTCCTGTCTAATTGGAAAGCGCGACTGGTTACCACGTCCAGTTTGCGCATTATGATACAAACTACCACGCTGTTCCATGATTCCACGGGCTCATTAAGATTTTTTAACGCCGCCAGGTGCTGTTTAATTTCTGAAATCAAATTACGTATATTAGTTGACCGATTCATGATTGGCAAGTCCATAATAGAGTATATATGTTCCTGAACGATTCGCGTTTTGTTGTCATATCGTTCTTTGAGCAACGACAGAGCTTGCTCATAACTGGAGTCAATAAGAGGCAGATTGTTAATGAGAGAATGCGGTTCATCGCATAAAAATCCCTTTAGGTAATACAACTTTTGAACCGAAGTTAAACTGTTGTCATTGTCAATCATGGCTGTAAAAATGTTAATAAATTCATAATATTCAGTATATTTACCTGTGAACTTCCTAATTTCTACGGTTGGCAACTTAATTTTAGAGACCACCTGTGGGTTAGAGCGTTTGGAATCAATTGCCTCGTTGACAGCGGATAGCGCTTCGAGGTATTGCTCCTCAATGGCGGCCACGTCCTCAGAGTCGTCTTCATCAATGGCTATTATTTTGACCGTAACATCGCTGTACTGTTTAAAAACCTCTTTCAGCCTTTCCCGCCTGGTGAGCAGGCGTTGGAGGGATGTTTCCCCCAAGTCGTCGGCCAGCTTTGATAAGCGAGTCAGGCTCGACTTACTGTAGCCACGTGATGCTTTTAATTCATTTAAATCGGTCATCGTGACGCCGATATTCGATAAATCACTGCTTGAATTCTATTAACTACGACACAAGATAGCTAAAAAAAAACGAGTATGTACTTAATGTCTTTAACGAGAAAACACCATTACTTCTTCGCACCGGTAAATGGCGGAGGCGAAAATGTTGATGAAGATGGCGTCTTTTGTCGACGTCGTCGTACACGCGGAGTACTTAGTAGGTCGCAGGATCCTATTTCGGCGGGCTCCCTCCTGATTGGTCGATCGATGTTTCGCTTCGTTCGCTCGCGGGGGCGCTGTTGGCTAATCGTCCGGCGCGGAAATTGCGGCTACCAATGGCTAGACAGGGTGGTGTTTTCGTGGTGGCGCTGTGGTCGCTCGGCGTGCAACAACCAATGAAATTGCTTGACGAGACAGCGCTGCCAAAACCTCGATATCGCTGCTTGCTCGGTGTCGCTGGTGTCGCTGTTTTGGCGGGTCGGTCCGGAATAGTATGGCGTCGGAGGGAAATGCTTCTATTCACGTTGATGTTGTAGTGGATGATTTTCTCGATATTCTTACCGCTGATTGTTCTTCGAAGGACCAACATGGACGGTTTGTCCATGTAAATGTGTGTGATGAATGCCAGGGGGCGTGTAGGGCTGCAGGCAGATGAAATGAAAAAGTTTCTTTGCACAACACCAACACTGTTTTTATTTTCAACTTTGCTAGCAATACAAATTCACACTTTTATGATAGCTCACGACGTGAATAACGTTTTACAATGTTTATTCCGCACAAATATAAGTAATTTAATAAATATTGACCGAGGCCGACCCGCAGGCACCGTTTGTAGGATCGAACAGAGAGAGGGAAATCGGCAGAGGCATAGACAATGCAAAGGTGATAACTTTTTGAAGTAAAATAAATTACGGCCTTGGCACAAAGCTATACTGTTTATGTTGTTCTCAACACATACATTTCGATCATATTAGCTCACCGGAGTGTTTGTGCGCACGCTTCGTTGTTGATTTAGGTACGTTTTTGCGATATTTTAAAAGATACATACCATACAAAAATAGTCGAATTTTACACTTTTTCGGTCACCGTGAAATATTTTGTCTTGATATTAACCGACTTTATATTGACCGTCGCATCGACCTCGTTGCGTAGACACCTCGTTTATGTAGAACAGACCTGTAGCATTTTAAAAACATTGCAATATGGATTCTGTTTGCAATAATTTTAGCGTTTTCACCTACTTTAGACACTGAATATTTGTCGTTTTGAAGCTCAGTTTGAAATGTTTTAGTTTGTCGTTTCTGTTCAAATCGAACATCTTTTAGCATACTTTTCGATCATATTAGCACATTGAAGTGGTTTTGCACCCGCTTTACTGTTCTAGTAGGTACTCTTTTGCGATATTTTACAAGATACATCCCATACAAAGTTAGTCGATTTTTACACTTTTTCGGTCACCGTAAAATATTTTATCTTGATATTAACCGACTTTATATTGACCGTCGCATCGAGCCCGTTGCGTAGACACCTCGTCTGTGTAGATCGGACCTGTTTCACTTCAAAAACATCGCAATATGGATTCTGTTTGCAATAATTTTAGCGTTTTCACCTACTTTAGACACTGAAAATTTGTCGTTTTAAAGCTCAGTTTGAAATGTTTAAGGTTGTCGTTTCTGTTCAAATCGATTATCTTTTAGCATATTTTTTGATCACATTAGCTCACTGAAGTGGTTTTGCGCACGTTCCGCTGTTCTAGTTGGTACTTTCCTGCGTTATTTTAAAAGATACATGCCATACAATGTTAGTCGAATTTTACACTTTTTCGGTCACCGTGAAATATTTAGTCTTGATATCAACCGACTTTATATTGACCGTCGCGTCGAGGCCGTCGCGTAGACACCTCGTCTGTGTAGATCGGACCTGTTGCACTTCAAAAACATCGCAATATGGATTCTGTTTGCAATAATTTTAGCGTTTTCACCTACTTTAGACACTGAATATTTGTCGTTTTGAAGCTCAGTTTGAAATGTTTTAATTTATCGTTTCTGTTTAAATCGATCATCTTTTAACATATTTTTAGATAATATTAGCTCCTCGGAGTGTTTGTGCGCACGCTTTGCTGTTCTAGTAGGTACTCTTTTGCGATAGTTTAAAAGATACATCCCATACAAAGTTAGTCGAATGTTACACTTTTTCTGTCACCGTGAAATATTTTGTCTTGATATAAACCGACTTTATATTGACTGTCGAATCGAGCCCGTTGCGTAGTCACCTCGTTTGTGTAGATCGGACCTGTTGCACTTCAAAAACATCGCAATATGGATTCTGTTTGCAATAATTTTAGCGTTTTTACCTACTTTAGACACTGAATATTTGTCATTTTGAAGCTCAGTTGGAAATGTTTTAGTTTGTCGTTTCTGTTTAAATTAATCATCTTTTAGCATACTTTTCGATCATATTAGCTCAACGGAGTGTTTTTGCGCACGCTCCGCTGTTGTAGTAGGTATTCTCTGCGTAATTTTAAAAGATACATGCCATACAATGTTAGTCGAATTTTACACTTTTTCGGTCACCGTGAAATATTTTGTCTTGATATAAACCGACTTTATATTGACCGTCGCGTCGATGCCGTTGTTTAAACACCTTGTTTATGAAGACCGGACCTGTGGCATTTTTAAAACTTCGCAATATGGATTCTGTTTGCAATAATTTTAGCGTTTACACCTACTTTAGACACTGAATATTTGTCGTTTTGAAGCTTAGTTTGAAATGTTTTAGTTTGTCGTTTCTGTTTAAATTGATCATCTTTTAGCATACTTTTCGATCATATTAGCTCAACGGAGTGTTTTTGCGCACGCTTCGCTGTTGAAGTAGGTATTCTCTGCGTAATTTTAAAAGATACATGCCATACAATGTTAGTCGAATTTTACACTTTTTCGGTCACCGTGAAATTTTTTGTCTTGATATTAACTCACTTTATATTGACCGTCACATCGAGACCGTTGCATAGATACCTCGATTATGTAGATCGGACCTGTTGCACTTCAAAAACATTGCAATATGGATTCTGTTTTCAATAATTTTAGCGTTCTCACCTACTTTAGACACTGAATATTTGTCGTTTTAAAGCTCAGTTTGAAATGTTTTAGGTTGTCGTTTCTGTTCAAATCGATCATCTTTTAGCATACTTTTTGATCATATTAGCTCCTCGAAGTGTTTGTGCGCACGTTCCGCTGTTCTAGTTGGTACTTTCCTGCGTTATTTTAAAAGATACATGCCATACAATGTTAGTCGAATTTTACACTTTTTCGGTCACCGTGAAATATTTGTCTTGATATAAACCGACTTTATATTGACCGTCGCGTCGATGCCGTTGTGTAAACACCTTGTTTATGTAGACCGGTCCTCTGGCCTTTAAAAAACATCGCAATATGAATTCTGTTTGCAATAATTTTTGCGTTTTCACCTACTTTAGACACTGAATATTTGTCGTTTTGAAGCTCAGTTTGAAATGTTTTAGTTTGTCGTTTCTGTTTAAATCGATCACCTTTTAGCATTCTTTTCGATCATATTTGCTCACCGAAGTGTTTTTGCGCACGCTTCGCTGTTAAAGTAGGTATTTTCTGCGTAATTTTAAAAGATACATGGCATACAAAGTTAGTCAAATTTTACACTTTTTCGGTCACCGTGAAATATTTTGTCTTGATATTAACCGACTTTATATTGACCGTCGCATCGATTTCGTTGCGTAGACACCTCGTTTATGTAGACCGGACCTGTGACATTTTAAAAACATCGCAATATGGATTCTGTTTGCAATAATTTTAGCGTTTTAACCTACTTTATACACTGAATATTTGTCGTTTTGAAGCTCAGTTTGAAATGTTTTAGTTTGTCGTTTCTGTTCAAATCGATCATCGTTTAGCATACTTTTCGATCATATTAGCTCCCCGGAGTGTTTTTGCGCACGCTCTGCTGTTAAAGAAGGTATTCTCTGCGTAATTTTAAAAGATATATGCCATACAATGTTAGTCGAATTTTACACTTTTTCGGTCACCGTGAAATTTTTTGTCTTGATATTAACTCACTTTATATTGACCGTCGCATCGAGCCCGTTGCGTAGACACCGCGTCTGTGTAGGTCGGACCTGTTGCACTTCAAAAACATCGCAATATGGATTCTGTTTGCAATAATTTTAGCGTTTTCACCTACTTTAGATACTGAATATTTGTCGGTTTGAAGCTCAGTTTGAAATGTTTTAGGTTGTCGTTTCTGAAAGAAAGAAAGAAAGAAAGAAAGAAAATACATTTATTCGACTCAAATACAGTAATAAAAACACATATACAATAAACAGACAAACACACACATTTATTTAACATAAATATCGAGAGCGAGTCGAAAAGGCACCCTCTCAGCATTAATTGTGGCCGCAAAATGCAGGCCGCGACACTGATTTTCAGAGGGTGCCGGGTGTGGATATAGATAAAACACACAATAACTAAACAAAAAAAAAAGAATAACATAATACATACGAAAATAAACAAAATCAAAATAATAAAACATTAATATTTCTAGATTAAACGTATGAAATAAGAAAAAAATATATAATAAAAGAATAAAAATAAAATAAAACGGCATTGCAAGCGCTTACTTAGCTGCAAGCGCTTGCAAGCGCCTTCGACATTCAAGGCAAAACGGAACGCACCGGCGAGTAGGCGAAACAAACAAAAAAAAAAAAAAAAAGACGAAATGTCAAACGTCAAGTGCTACATATCTATGATATGATCTGTGGAGAAAACTACGTCTCATCCGGTCCGACCGCCACGCCCTGTCTTTCTGCAAAAGATTTCGTTTTTGCCACGTTAATTATGTACGACACGTTGACATTGAAAATTCGTGCATCATGGGTATGTGGAGTAACTGGGTGTTGCAAAGGTGACAGGCCATTCTGTTCGCTCAGCGACAATGCAGAGTAAAATAGCGACCGCAACGCAACATGGTCAAAAATGCCGACGCTGACTCCGCAAAGCGAAAACTCGTGTGCGAGAATGGGTCCATTGTGTGTGGAGGGCTGACTATGCAGATGACTTCTCCCCGGAATCGTTGTCCCCTGGCATGACGCGCATTCTTTGTTTGTAAGTATACCTGTGCTTTTCGTCATCATATTGGATTTTCAAAAGGTGTTTTTTCAGGTTCTTTTTGAATGTTTGTTTTGTGTTTAGGGTGCGCAACGGCGGGGGCAGAGTGTTCCAGCATCGAGTAGCGGCGAATTTAAAGGAACCCCGGAATGCGATTGTACGATGTCTCGGGGTCAGGAAGACGTTGGTGCACTCCCTTCTCCCACGTCCATTTCCACCTCGTGCCCATACCAAGTCCTCGTGTAAGTAGCGTGGTCGATGTGTCCTAATGACCTCGAACAGTAAGGTTGCAAGATGAAACTTTCTGCGAGCTTCCATCCTCAGTAAGTTTGCAGCGTTGATGTATGGAGTAACGTGAGTCCGAGGAGGGATGTGGTAGCAGAATCTAATGCAGGCATTTTGTACGCGCTGTATGAGTTTCGCTGTACGAGCCAGCAGGCATGGGCCAAAGACAGTGTCACAGTAATTGAGCTTAGATAATATAAGTGATTCGCACAGAGTTATTCTGAGTTCTTCACTAAGGTATGGCCTTATTTTGTACAATAGTTTAAGTCTGAAAAAACAATTTCTTGTGCATTCTGTGATGTGGCTCTCAAATCTCAGATTACTGTCGAAGATCAGGCCCAGATTTCTTGCTTTTTCTGTCCTTTCTATTTCCTCCCCATTCACTGTAATTTTTATTAGGTTATCATCAAGTTTAGCAATATTCTTTGGTGTTCCTATTACCATAAGTTTTGATTTTTTGGCATTTAGCGTGAGGCAGTTGTTCATGCACCAGTCTGATATCCTTTGTAGCTCATTGTTTATCGTGACCACGGCATTTTGGCACTCTGCAGGGTCAAATGACAGGTAAAGCTGAAGGTCATCTGCATAGATGTGATGCTTACAGTGTAAAATGCTCTCAGTGATGTCGGCACTGTACAGAATGTACAGGATTGGACCCAATATTGAGCCTTGCGGTACACCTCTTTGCACTACCCGCTGTTTAGAGTGCAATTTTGTGCCATCTGCTCTACTTATCTCCACATATTGTTGCCTCTGATGTAGGTAACTATGGAACCATTTTATGGCGCCACTGTCAAGCCCATAGTAACTTAGTTTTGATGTCAGTAAGGGGATGTTAATAGCATCGAATGCCCGTGAGAAGTCAAGTAGCAGTAGGAAAGTCACACATCCCTGATCCTGAGCAGTCAGTAGATCATTTACCACCTTTCCGAGAGCAGTTCCCGTACCATGGCCCTTGCGAAAGCCAGATTGATATTTGGGCAGCATATTGTTGTCTTCTAAGTAGGTTGTGAGTTGATCACATACAATCCTTTCCAGGACTTTTGAGAGACATGGAAGAATGCTGATGGGGCGGAGGTCCTGCATTGTTACGGGAGGAATGGTTTTAGGTAGTGGCTTGACGACTGCTATCTTCCAACTATCGGGAAAAGTGTGTTCCAAAAGGGACCTGTTTATCATTTCAGTGATAGCATCAAGTGAGTGTGGCAAAGTCAGCCTAAGCATGTCCAAGGAGATGCCATCATGACCCTGTGCATTCGAGCGCAGTTTGTTTATGGTTTTTAGGACCAAGTCACTACCCACAGGCCGGAGAGAGAAAGTAGCAGTCTTATTGAAATTCTGATATTCAAAATATGTAAGTTGAGATATGGTGACCCTCCCACTACCAGGTACATTCAAAAAATGTGAGTTTATTTGGTCAGGGTCATTGAATGAGGGGGGTAGGTCAGTGTCAGTCTTCTTGCTGGGTATAATAGTCCCTTTGAGATTTTTCCATAACCTCTTTGGGTTCTTGAGATTGTTATTTATATGTTTGGCAAAGAAACATGATTTCTCCTTCTCAATGGCTTCAATGACTATATGCTTCATCTTTTTGTAGCTTTCCTTTAGATTAGCAGTGCCATGCTGTTTGTATTTTTTGAAATATTTGTCTCTAAGGTGCATCATATCCCTAACCGTGTCTGTGATCCAGGGGTGTGGTGGATGTTTGAATTTAAATGTTTTTAAGGGGGCATGTAAATCATAGAGTCCCCTGACACACAGTTCAAAAGCATCAACTACCTGATTAACTCCTAGGAATCCCTTAAAGTCAGTCCACGGGATCAGAGCAATGTCCCTGTTAAATAGGTCCACAAGTATATTCTTCATAGGCCTGTATGTCACCCACCTCTCACAGGGCTTCTCCTTTTTGATCTTGAATTCTGCCAGCAACATCGCGTGAGCACCCATATCCGGTGTTTACCTGACGGCCACCCGGACGGCGGGGACATCAGTACACACTACATCTATAAGCGTACTGCTATGGCTTGTGAAATGTGTAGGTTCATCAATCAGCTGGGTCAGGTTCAGAGTTTCAGTAAATTTAACAAAGGCCTTATACTTAGCGCTATCCCTATCCATCAAGTTAATATTAAAATCGCCAACCAGAATGATTCCATCTGCCCTTGAGAAAAACATCACAGATTCAGTAATGGCATCAAGAAACAAACCCACATTCTGCCATGGTGGCTTATAAGCCGTGCCCACAATGATGACTTGGTTCTGCAGGTGCAAGGACAACCACATCTGCTGCACCGATGGCTCATCGTTGGGGTGCCGGCACATTTTGACATTCATACATTTTCTTATGTAGAAACCCACACCTCCCCCACGATCCTTAGGCACACAACTCGGTCTCAGTATATGTCTTAGATGGTAGCCTGCTAGTTTAGGGGCTCGACAGTCCTCTTCACTCTCCATCCAGGTCTCATTTATTGCTAGCAGATCTGGCTCAGTCTCCTCCACTGCCACAACAAACTCCTCCTGCTTTGTACCCAGAGACCCCGCATTAAACAGACCTACTAACAGATTCTTTAGCCCGAGGCCTGTGCTGTTGGTAAGAATTTACATAAACTCAAATGGTAGACAATAATACAATTTAAAGAGCAATAGATTTTGATTTCATATTTGATTTTAATTAGAAGTGAAAGAAGATAAGAATTAAAATAGGATAAACAAAATAATATAAACGATAACTGAACTTGTTCTAAATATACCATTGCATTTTCTACTTTTAGATAATCGGGGTTCACGTAGCGACACAGAACGGACCAAATGGCAACCAACCAGATGCACAAATGATACTCGAAATCATGAATATGACATGCAAACAGCAGATACACATTGGATAGGTAAATAGTTACAAAAATCTTATTTATGTAAGTTTTATCAAGTGAAATACATAGTTGTATTAATTCTTGTTTAATGTCTTTTTTTCTGTCACAGAAAACGAGTCATGCAGACGAGTCGGTAAACACTCTGTCGATGTCAGCCGGCGTCCGAAACTGGTATACCTGCGCGCCGTCACTCTTTCGAGCGTAGATGCGACCCCGCTTCGTCCAGGAGTACCTCCACTGCTGTTTACGGCAATGCTCGCGCACCTGGTGGAACAGTTGGCGGTTTGAGCGCGTCAAGCGCTCGTTGACGTACACCCGGCCGCCGCCCTCGGCCACCAGGCCCCGACGCACGCGCGCGGCGCGCAGCAGCTCGTCGCGCAGGTGGCGGCGCGCCAGGCGCACCACGACGCGGCGCGCGCGAGCCCCGCCGGCCTCCGCCGGGGGCGCGCCCACGCGCTCCGCGAACACCACGTCGCGCTCCTCCAGCGGCACGCCCAGGCGCCCGGCCAGCACCAGCACGGCGTGCACGACGCTCTCGCCCTTCTGCTCCGGGAGCTGGCCGATCTCGAGGTCGGCCAGCAGCGCCTCCTGGTCACGGTCGTTGAGATCGAGCTTCAGCCCGGCGATCGTCCGCTCCAGCCCTGCGACGACGTCGGTGCCGGCGTCCGCGCCGGCCTCCGCCCTACGCCGGTCCGCGGTGTCCACTCTTCGTTCGACGGCATCGATACGCGCTGCGACGTCTCCGTTGGTGCAGTCGGCGGCTGTCTCGAGGGCGCGCATGCGCTCCTCGACGGCACCGAGGCGCCCCTCACAACGGACGACTCTACCTGACAACTCGCGCATGTCATCGCGCAGGGCATCGATCTGGGCACGGGTCGCCTTCATCTCGGAACTTATTTCCTCGCGGAATTGGCGGAGCTCAACGACAAACGACTGAAAATCGGAAAACTCCATCGACATGTTTTGCGGCGCTGTGTCATCGAGAATGGACATGTCCATATCCACCGGCTTTAGCACGCCCCGCCGCACAGTCACCCCGTCCTCCGAAGCCCTCACCGGAGTGTCAGTGTTGTCGGATTTTGGCTGCTTGCACTTGCACTCCATACACTTCCAAGCAGCTCTGTGTTCCCCAGTGAGAGTATTAAAAAAGCGCTGTTCCGACACTCCTGCGCACTCCAGATCGTAGTGCTGATGACACAGGCTGCACGTCAGGTATCGCCGGTGCAGAATGACCTGCCTGCATCCACTGCAGCAGAAACGGTTGGTGTCTGGCATAGTGGTAAATGTCGGTTACAACGGCCCGCTTTTACAGTGTTCGAAATTACAGCGCGTAGTGTTGTTTTTGTTGTTGTGTTCACTCAGGTAGGTCACTGTTGTACACTTGTAATATTAGGTGATTATTTATTTGTGTTTAAAACTGTTATTTGCAATTAAAAATTCGGGAGCTAAACGAGATACGTGTTTCACTATACCCACTTTTTTTTTTTTTTTCTGTTCAAATCGATCATCTTTTAGCATACTTTTCGATCATATTAGCTCCTCGAAGTGTTTGTGCGCACGCTCCGCTGTTCTAGTTGGTACTTTCCTGCGTTATTTTAAAAGATACATGCCATACAAAGTTAGTCGAATTTTACACTTTGTCGGTCACCGTGAAATATTTTGTCTTGATATAAACCGACTTTATATTGACCGTCGCGTCGATGCCGTTGTTTAAACACATCGTTTATGTAGAACGGACTTGTGGCATTTCAAAAACATCGCAATATGGATTCTGTTTGCAATAGTTTTAGCGTTTTCACCTACTTTAGACACTGAATATTTGTCGTTTTGAAGCTCAGTTTGAAATGTTTTAGTTTGTCGTTTCTGTTCAAATCGATCACCTTTTAGCATACTTTTCGATCATATTTGCTCACCGAAGTGTTTTTGCGCACGCTCTGCTGTTAAAGAAGGTATTTTCTGCGTAATTTTAAAAGATACATGCCATACAAAGTTAGTCGAATTTTACACTTTTTCGGTCACCGTGAAATATTTTGTCTTGATATTAACCGAGTTTATATTGACCGTCGCATCGATTTCGTTGCGTAGACACCTCGTTTATGTAGACCGGACCTGTGACATTTTAAAAACATCGCAATATGGATTCTGTTTGCAATAATTTTAGCGTTTTAACCTACTTTATACACTGAATATTTGTCGTTTTGAAGCTCAGTTTGAAATGTTTTAGTTTGTCGTTTCTGTTCAAATCGATCATCGTTTAGCATACTTTTCGATCATATTAGCTCACCGGAGTGTTTTTGCGCACGCTCCGCTGTTAAAGAAGGTATTCTCTGCGTAATTTTAAAAGATACATGTCATACAATGTTAGTCGAATTTTACACTTTTTCGGTCACCGTGAAATTTTTTTTCTTGATATTAACTCACTTTATATTGACCGTCGCATCGAGCCCGTTGCGTATACACCTCGTTTGTGTAGATCGGACCTGTGGCATTTTTAAAACTTCGCAATATGGATTCTGTTTGCAATAATTTTAGCGTTTTCACCTACTTTAGACACTGAATATTTGTCGTTTTCAAGCTCAGTTTGAAATGTTTTAGTTTGTCGTTTCTGTTCAAATCGATCATCATTTAGCATATTTTTCGATCATATTAGCTCACCGAAGTGGTACTGCGCACGCTCCGCTGTTCTAGTAGATACTCTTTTGCGATATTTTAAAAGATACATCCCATACAAAGTTAGTCGAATTTTACACTTTTGCGGTCACCGTGAAATATTTTGTCTTGATATTAACCGACTTTATATTGACCGTCACGTCGAGCCCGTTGCGTAGACACCTCGTTTGTGTAGATCGGACGTGTTGCACTTAAAAAACATCGCAATATGGATTCTGTTTTGAATAATTTTAGCGTTTTCACCTACTTTAGACACTGAATATTTGTCGTTTTGAAGCTCAGTTTGAAATTTTTTAGTTTGTCGTTTCTGTTCAAATCGATCATCGTTTAGCATACTTTTCGATCATATTAGCTCACCGGAGTGTTTTTGCGCACGCTCCGCTGTTAAAGAAGGTATTCTCTGCGTAATTTTAAAAGATACATGTCATACAATGTTAGTCGAATTTTACACTTTTTCGGTCACCGTGAAATTTTTTGTCTTGATATTAACTCACTTTATATTGACCGTCGCATCGAGCCCGTTGCGTATACACCTCGTTTGTGTAGATCGGACCTGTGGCATTTTTAAAACTTCGCAATATGGATTGTGTTTGCAATAATTTTAGCGTTTTCACCTACTTTAGGCACTGAATATTTGTCGTTTTGAAGCTCAGTTTGAAATTTTTTAGTTTGTCGTTTCTGTTCAAATCGATCATCTTTTAGCATACTTTTCGATCATATTAGCTCCTCGAAGTGTTTGTGCGCACGCTCCGCTGTTCTAGTTGGTACTTTCCTGCGTTATTTTAAAAGATACATGCCATACAATGTTTGTCGAATTTTACACTTTTTCGGTCACCGTGAAATATTTTGTCTTGACAAAACCGACTTTATATTGACCGTCGCGTCGATGACGTTGTTTAAACACCTTGTTTATGTAGACCGGACCTGTGGCATTTTTAAAACTTCGCAATATGGATTCTGTTTGCAATAATTTGAGCGTTTCACCTACTTTAGACACTGAATATTTGTCGTTTTGAAGCTCAGTTTGAATTTTTTTAGTTTGTCGTTTCTGTTCAAATCGATCATCTTTTAGCATACTTTTCGATCATATTAGCTCACGGAAGTGGTTCTGCGCACGCTCCGCTGTTCAGGTAGGTACTCTTTTGCGATATTTTAAAAGATACATCCCAATAAAAGATAATCGATTTTTAAAAATTTTCGGTCACCGTGAAATATTTTGTCTTGATATTAACCGACTTTATATTGACCGTCACGTCGAGCCCGTTGCGTAGACACCTCGTTTGTGTAGATCGGACGTGTTGCACTTAAAAAACATCGCAATATGGATTCTGTTTGGAATAATTTTAGCGTTTTCACCTACTTTAGACACTGAATATTTGTCGTTTTGAAGCTCAGTTTGAAATTTTTTAGTTTGTCGTTTCTGTTCAAATCGATCATCGTTTTGTCGCAGTCACTCCCGGCTAGTGTGGACAAAGGGTGTTTAAAAGGTACTAATATTCGAATGAAATAAAGAAATCCGGGTATAGCATTTGGCAACAAAAGTTTATTCAAATTTGCTATTACACATCTACCTTTTAACACCTTTAAACAAATCAAATTCAAAACTTAATAGCTCAGAATACAGTAGAGACTAGGTTAGGTTCTAATTTAGTTATCAATATCTATTCTATTACAATCTTAATGTTCACAAATTTCTAATTAAATAAAGATAAACCACCAATTTAAGTGTTTAATTACCTAAATAAATTCCAAAATTTATCCTCAAAGGGATTCCTAAATTATGCCTAAATTAATAGCTAAATTATCCCACTTTTCCTAAGTTAAAGTAAATACAAGAAAACCAACCTTGGATTTCAACGGAGGTTACTATTTCAAATCTTTGTTGCATCAAACTACAAACAATTCTGCAACATTACCCCAAAATTTCACCGATACCGATCCATCCTCAAAACAGCAGACAAGAAGCAAATCAATCCATAAGGAAGTTCTGACTTCAAAAATTTATCCAAATGAGGTCTAAGTAAGGTCTTAGTAAGGTCTAAGTAAGGTCACTGAAAAGAATTTACAAAAGGTTAGTTCAACGCACAAACCACAGTAAAAGTTAAAAAAACACTAACTTTTCATAATAAATATTTACCTGAGGTTACAACATGATCACCAAATTGTGACTGTTCAACTTACAGACACATATCAAAAGCGAAACCTAGAAATAAAAGAAAGTTCTAGTTAACAACCAATTTTTTTTTTTAAGTGAGGGTGGTTATACTTTTCATCACCCTATTTATGAAATCTATAATAAACCAATTTAATACCTGCAAAAGCTGGCTCGCCATATAATTTCTGAATTAATTACTAAACATTTATGCTAATTTTTCTATTTGAGACCTGAAATGATAAAAATTACAACTCTCAATACAATATGCCCAGATGTAGGTAGGCTACATTTTCTTTACAAGGATTTCCAAAGGAGTTTCCCCCGAAATACTTACCATTTTCCAGTCATTTATATCAAATCATTTTTGAAATTAATTCATCCAAATTGACATGTTGGCGGCGTCTGAAACGATAAAAGAACCATGTGCTCAGACTCTAAGAAACGTCTCGCAACAAACAAAAATCAACGCAAACCTTTCTGCAGATACTTACCAGGAATAACTATCAAACTACAAAATAATTTGGGGCGTGCCCCGTAATAATTTTCACTTCTAATACATTATTATAACAAACGTTCCACTCCGACGCACGACCAACAGTGCGGAACCGGAAAAAAGCAGCTGTCACACTTGACACATGTCAGTGTCACCATCCATCTTATCTATGCCAAAATATGGACTGAAGTCCTACATCCATTTAGCTTTTCGTTTCACGCGAACTTAGACAAAAATATACAACGTTACAGTTTAGCATACTTTTCGATCATATTAGCTCACCGGAGTGTTTTTGCGCACGCTCCGCTGTTAAAGAAGGTATTCTCTGCGTAATTTTAAAAGATACATGTCATACAATGTTAGTCGAATTTTACACTTTTTCGGTCACCGTGAAATTTTTTGTCTTGATATTAACTCACTTTATATTGACCGTCGCATCGAGCCCGTTGCGTATACACCCCGTTTGTGTAGATCGGACCTGTGGCATTTTTAAAACTTCGCAATATGGATTGTGTTTGCAATAATTTTAGCGTTTTCACCTACTTTAGACACTGAATATTTGTCGTTTTGAAGCTCAGTTTGAAATTTTTTAGTTTGTCGTTTCTGTTCAAATCGATCATCTTTTAGCATACTTTTCGATCATATTAGCTCACGGAAGTGGTTCTGCGCACGCTCCGCTGTTCAGGTAGGTACTCTTTTGCGATATTTTAAAAGATACATCCCAATAAAAGATAATCGATTTTTAAAAATTTTCGGTCACCGTGAAATATTTTGTCTTGATATTAACCGACTTTATATTGACCGTCGCGTCGAGGCCGTTGCGTAGACACCTAGTTTGTGTAGATCGGACCTGTTGCACTTCAAAAACATCGCAATATGGATTCTGTTTGCAATAATTTTAGCGTTTTCACCTACTTTAGACACTGAATATTTGTCGTTTTGAAGCTCAGTTTGAAATGTTTTAGTTTGTCGTTTCTGTTTAAATTGATCATCTTTTAGCATACTTTTCGATCATATTAGCTCAACGGAGTGTTATTGCGCACGCTCCGCTGTTGAGGTAGGTATTCTCTGCGTAATTTTAAAAGATACATGCCATACAATGTTAGTCGAATTTTACACTTTTTCGGTCACCGTGAAATTTTTTGTCTTGATATTAACTCACTTTATATTGACCGTCGCATCGAGCCCGTTGCGTATACACCTCGTTTGTGTAGATCGGACCTGTGGCATTTTTAAAACTTCGCAATATGGATTCTGTTTGCAATAATTTTAGCGTTTTCACCTACTTTAGACACTGAATATTTGTCGTTTTAAAGCTCAGTTTGAAATGTTTTAGGTTGTCGTTTCTGTTCAAATCGATCATCTTTTAGCATACTTTTCGATCATATTAGCTCCTCGAAGTGTTTGTGCGCACGCTCCGCT
This sequence comes from Pyrausta purpuralis, assembly GCA_963924145.1. Taxonomy (NCBI): domain Eukaryota; kingdom Metazoa; phylum Arthropoda; class Insecta; order Lepidoptera; family Crambidae; genus Pyrausta; species Pyrausta purpuralis. The sequence goes on along the minus strand of OZ001668.1, from coordinate 10,759,195 downwards.
GTTCTAGTTGGTACTTTCCTGCGTTATTTTAAAAGATACATGCCATACAATGTTAGTCGAATTTTACACTTTTTCGGTCACCGTGAAATATTTTGTCTTGACAAAACCGACTTTATATTGACCGTCGCGTCGATGACGTTGTTTAAACACCTTGTTTATGTAGACCGGACCTGTGGCATTTTTAAAACTTCGCAATATGGATTCTGTTTGCAATAATTTTAGCGTTTTCACCTACTTTAGACACTGAATATTTGTCGTTTTGAAGCTCAGTTTGAATTTTTTTAGTTTGTCGTTTCTGTTCAAATCGATCATCTTTTAGCATACTTTTCGATCATATTAGCTCACGGAAGTGGTTCTGCGCACGCTCCGCTGTTCAGGTAGGTACTCTTTTGCGATATTTTAAAAGATACATCCCAATAAAAGATAATCGATTTTTAAACATTTTCGGTCACCGTGAAATATTTTGTCTTGATATTAACCGACTTTATATTGACCGTCGCGTCGAGGCCGTTGCGTAGACACCTAGTTTGTGTAGATCGGACCTGTTGCACTTCAAAAACATCGCAATATGGATTCTGTTTGCAATAATTTTAGCGTTTTCACCTACTTTAGACACTGAATATTTGTCGTTTTGAAGCTCAGTTTGAAATGTTTTAGTTTGTCGTTTCTGTTTAAATTGATCATCTTTTAGCATACTTTTCGATCATATTAGCTCAACGGAGTGTTATTGCGCACGCTCCGCTGTTGAGGTAGGTATTCTCTGCGTAATTTTAAAAGATACATGCCATACAATGTTAGTCGAATTTTACACTTTTTCGGTCACCGTGAAATTTTTTGTCTTGATATTAACTCACTTTATATTGACCGTCGCATCGAGCCCGTTGCGTATACACCTCGTTTGTGTAGATCGGACCTGTGGCATTTTTAAAACTTCGCAATATGGATTCTGTTTGCAATAATTTTAGCGTTTTCACCTACTTTAGACACTGAATATTTGTCGTTTTAAAGCTCAGTTTGAAATGTTTTAGGTTGTCGTTTCTGTTCAAATCGATCATCTTTTAGCATACTTTTCGATCATATTAGCTCCTCGAAGTGTTTGTGCGCACGCTCCGCTGTTCTAGTTGGTACTTTCCTGCGTTATTTTAAAAGATACATGCCATACAATGTTAGTCGAATTTTACACTTTTTCGGTCACCGTGAAATATTTTGTCTTGACAAAACCGACTTTATATTGACCGTCGCGTCGATGACGTTGTTTAAACACCTTGTTTATGTAGACCGGACCTGTGGCATTTTTAAAACTTCGCAATATGGATTCTGTTTGCAATAATTTTAGCGTTTTCACCTACTTTAGACACTGAATATTTGTCGTTTTGAAGCTCAGTTTGAATTTTTTTAGTTTGTCGTTTCTGTTCAAATCGATCATCTTTTAGCATACTTTTCGATCATATTAGCTCACGGAAGTGGTTCTGCGCACGCTCCGCTGTTCAGGTAGGTACTTTTTTGCGATATTTTAAAAGATACATCCCAATAAAAGATAATCGATTTTTAAAAATTTTCGGTCACCGTGAAATATTTTGTCTTGATATTAACCGACTTTATATTGACCGTCGCGTCGAGGCCGTTGCGTAGACACCTAGTTTGTGTAGATCGGACCTGTTGCACTTCAAAAACATCGCAATATGGATTCTGTTTGCAATAATTTTAGCGTTTTCACCTACTTTAGACACTGAATATTTGTCGTTTTGAAGCTCAGTTTGAAATGTTTTAGTTTGCCGTTTCTGTTTAAATTGATCATCTTTTAGCATACTTTTCGATCATATTAGCTCAACGGAGTGTTATTGCGCACGCTCCGCTGTTGAGGTAGGTATTCTCTGCGTAATTTTAAAAGATACATGCCATACAATGTTAGTCGAATTTTACACTTTTTCGGTCACCGTGAAATTTTTTGTCTTGATATTAACTCACTTTATATTGACCGTCGCATCGAGCCCGTTGCGTATACACCTCGTTTGTGTAGATCGGACCTGTGGCATTTTTAAAACTTCGCAATATGGATTCTGTTTGCAATAAATTTAGCGTTTTCACCTACTTTAGACACTGAATATTTGTCGTTTTAAAGCTCAGTTTGAAATGTTTTAGGTTGTCGTTTCTGTTCAAATCGATCATCTTTTAGCATACTTTTCGATCATATTAGCTCACGGAAGTGGTTCTGCGCACGCTCCGCTGTTCAGGTAGGTACTCTTTTGCGATATTTTAAAAGATACATCCCAATAAAAGATAATCGATTTTTAAACATTTTCGGTGACCGTGAAATATTTTGTCTTGATATTAACCGACTTTATATTGACCGTCGCGTCGAGGCCGTTGCGTAGACACCTAGTTTGTGTAGATCGGACCTGTTGCACTTCAAAAACATCGCAATATGGATTCTGTTTGCAATAATTTTAGCGTTTTCACCTACTTTAGACACTGAATATTTGTCGTTTTGAAGCTCAGTTTGAATTTTTTTAGTTTGTCGTTTCTGTTTAAATTGATCATCTTTTAGCATACTTTTCGATCATATTAGCTCAACGGAGTGTTTTTGCGCGCGCTCCGCTGTTCTAGTTGATACTTTCCTGCGTTATTTTAAAAGATACATGCCATACAATGTTAGTCGAATTTTACACTTTTTCGTTCACCGTGAAATATTTTGTCTTGATATAAACCGACTTTATATTGACCGTCGCATCGAACTCGTTGCGTAAATAGCTCGTTTTTGTAGACCGGACCTGTGGCATTTCAAAAACATCGCAATATGGATTCTGTTTGTAATAACTTTAGCGTTTTTACCTACTTTAGACACTGAATATTTGTCGTTTTAAAGCTCAGTTTGAAATGTTTTAGGTTTTCGTTATGTTCAAATTGATCATCTTTTAGCAAACTTTTCGATCATATTAGCTCACCGAAGTGGTTCTGCGCACGCTCTGCTGTTTAAGTAGGTACTCTTTTGCGTTTTTTTAAAAGAAACATGTTTTACAATGTTAGTCGAATTTTACACTTTTTCGGTCACCGTGAAATATTTTGTCTTGATATTAACGGCCTTTATATTGACCGTCGCGTCGATGCCGTTGCGTAGACACCTCGTTTATGTAGAACGGACTTGTGGCATTTCAAAAACATCGCAATATGGATTCTGTTTGCAATAGTTTTAGCGTTTTCACCTACTTTAGACACTGAATATTTGTCGTTTTGAAGCTCAGTTTGAAATGTTTTAGTTTGTCGTTTCTGTTTAAATCGATCACTTTTTAGCATACTTTTCGATCATATTTGCTCACCGAAGTGTTTTTGCGCACGCTCCGCTGTTAAAGTAGGTATTTTCTGCGTAATTTTAAAAGATACATGCCATACAAAGTTAGTCGAATTTTACACTTTTTCGGTCACCGTGAAATATTTTGTCTTGATATTAACCGACTTTATATTGACCGTCGCATCGATTTCGTTGCGTAGACACCTCGTTTATGTAGACCGGACCTGTGACATTTTAAAAACATCGCAATATGGATTCTGTTTGCAATAATTTTAGCGTTTTAACCTACTTTATACACTGAATATTTGTCGTTTTGAAGCTCAGTTTGAAATGTTTTAGTTTGTCGTTTCTGTTCAAATCGATCATCGTTTAGCATACTTCTCGATCACATTAGCTCACCGGAGTGTTTTTGCGTACGCTCCGCTGTTAAAGAAGGTATTCTCTGCGTAATTTTTAAAGATACATGTCATACAATGTTAGTCGAATTTTACACTTTTTCGGTCACCGTGAAATTTTTTGTCTTGATATTAACTCACTTTATATTGACCGTCGCATCGAGCCCGTTGCGTAGACACCTCGTTTGTGTAGATCGGACCTGTGGCATTTTTAAAACTTCGCAATATGGATTCTGTTTGCAATAATTTTAGCGTTTTCACCTACTTTAGACACTGAATATTTGTCGTTTCGAAGCTCAGTTTGAAATTTTTTAGTTTGTCTTTTCTGTTCAAATCGATCATCTTTTAGCATACTTTTCGATCATATTAGCTCACGGAAGTGGTTCTGCGCACGCTCCGCTGTTCAGGTAGGTACTCTTTTGCGATATTTTAAAAGATACATCCCAATAAAAGATAATCGATTTTGAAACATTTTCGGTCACCGTGAAATTTTTTGTCTTGATATTAACTCACTTTATATTGACCGTCGCATCGAGCCCGTTGCGTATAAATAAATAAATAAAAATAAAAATAAAATAAAATACTTTTATTTCAGACGTGGTCCATATAAGAAACTGTTAACATAAAACCAAAATTAAAAATTAAATTAAAATTAAAAATTAAATTAAATTAAATTAAATTCAATAATATTAAAATAAACATGACAATAAATTTCAAATCAATTAAATAAAGTTAAACACAAATTCTAATTAAAATACCTACAATATGACACAAAATGAGATTCAATCAAAAATATATGTACACAATTTTTTTTTTTTTTTTCAAACAGTTTTAATTAAGATATCTGCCACGTTCTGGGGCACCGGGCACAACCACTTGTGTTTGTACCCAGTGCCGCAGAAGGGGGCAGTCCGGCTTGTCGCTCAGGATACTCAGGATACTGTTGGGACTCCCGCGCGTGCGGAACATCAGCGAGGCCATTCGGCGCCGCAGCACGGTGTGGAAGCCGTCCGTGTGCGCGTGAGCAAACATCGCTGACGCACTACAGTGACGCGGAAGCCCCACCAGCACCCTGAATGCATTATTATATTGCACTCGCAGGGCGTTGATGGCCCGCTGCGTGTAGTTGACCCACAGACTGCACGTGTACAAGGTTTGGCAAAAGGCTTTAAAGAGAGTGAGCTTTACCCCTATGCTACATCGTGCAAATCTACGGGCCAACATATTACAGCGGACCGCCATCGCCCTCCTTTCCCTTTCGATGTCACCATCGTCTTTTAAGTCCTCGGTAACCACATGGCCGAGGTATTTAAACTCTTTCACCCTACCTAGAGCGACGCCATTAAGAAGCACACTTGGCACATCACCCAGCTTGCGACCCCTTACCTGAAATATTACGATCTCACTCTTTTTAACGTTGTACAGGAGACCGTGTGACGCCGCGTAATCCTCACATATACCTATTAGTTTCCTGAGACCGGCAATTGATGGGCTGAGCAACACCATATCATCAGCGTAACTAATACTGTTAATACAGTGACCGTCAATTGAGCAACCGACCCCTGTGTCACTCAGCTCCACAATCAACCGATTCACGTACAGGTTAAAGAGTGAAGGAGACGATAACCCCCCTTGTCTCACTCCCCACCTCAACCGGTACTCATCCGAAAACTCAGAAAGCCACTTGACCCGGTTTGATTGATTATCGTACCAATATTTAAAAATATTTATCAGCCCCCCTGGCATGCCAGTGGCTTTTAATTTTCGCCAGAGAATGTCATATCTAACCAGGTCGAATGCCTTAGTGAGATCAAGAAAGGCAGCATACACTGGCGTATTCCTATCCGTGTAGTACCTAACGGTTTGCTTGAGAGACATAATCGCACATTCTGTAGAAAGTCCCGGTCTAAATCCGAACTGTGCGTCATGTACATGGAGATGTTCTTTAAGTTGTCGCTCAAGCAAGCCGTCAAGAACCTTAGCTGACGTTGTAGCCAACGAAATCGGGCGGTAGTTACACTTATCGGACGTGTCTCCAGTTCTGTTTTTGACTATAGGTACCACCACCGACTTCATCAGCTCCCCCGGCAGATAAGAATGCCTAATGCACAGAGTAAAAAGCAGTCCCAAGAGCCTAGGGAGATGTGGTCCCGCATAACGAAAGTGTTCTATGCTAAGATCATCGTGTCCTGGAGACTTCCCGCGGGACATGCCTTTTATTACGAGGGCAACTTGTTTCGCAGTGACACGGTCCGGCACCCCCGACACCATGATCTCTACATCACCATCTTTTGCATCACCAAGTGGAGATTCCACCAGAAAGTGATGCCTAAATAGGTTCGCTATCTCTTTTGGTTCACTGACGCCGTCGACACTGACAGGGACAGCAGGCCTTGGACTTAGCTTTTTTGTTTGTTGCCAGAACCCCCTAAAATCTTTATTTTTATGTTTAGTTGCTAAGATATTAATTTTTATTTGGTCCTGGTTGTTCTGACAAAATCTAAGTTTGCTCTTAAAAAGCTTCCTAGACTCTTGCATTTCACTGTACGCGGTTCCACTATTAGGTCGACCATACCATGTCCACGTTAGAAACTTTTGCCTAGCGACCCTGTGAGCTTCACGTACATACTTATTCCACCCAGCAATAGGACGACCGCGAAGTGGTTTGCCCCCTCCCCCACGATCACCATAGCTAATCACAGCGGCCTCCTGCAGAGCCGCAACAATATCACTATAAAGCGAGTCTATTGCGGCCAAGTGTGCTATGCTACTATTATTGCACATATAGTCACCGCACTGATTGTACTCATGAGGAAAGCCAAGATCTCGTAACTTATTATTACAGTGTTTGGTGTACATCTCTATTTGGCTTAGGTCCCTTTCCCCCCATAGAACCTTGTTTACTGTGGCGCACGGCAGCTCGATAGTTTGGCTAACACACTTTAAGTTGCAATGAATACAGAGTGGAAAGTGATCAGACCAAAAGACGTCGTAATTAACTCCTACTGATTGAACTGTGATAAAAGCGGCCTCGGTAACCACGCAGTGATCGAGCCATCTATGGCTGCCATGCGCTTCACTAGTAAATGTGTAAGTATTGGAACAAAGACCTAACATATCAATATCCACACATGTCCAATTTTGCTCCTTACAAAAGTCTTTAAGCTCATTACCAAACAGTTCCCCAGGGTGAGCATTAAAATCTCCCAAGATATAAACAGTTTCAATATTACATGTCTCTATTATTGATGCAATTTCACTTAAACACTGAACAAAGTCTAAAAGATTGTCAGATGCGTCGGTAGGCATATACACGGTAAAAACAAGTATTGACCGATCCGAGACGCACACTTGTATTGCACTAATTCGATTGCTTTTACACGGAATCACAGACACACATTTAAACTTACTGATTCTCCATAACAGTGCGACGCCACCGTGAGGTCTACCTCGCAGTATCCCACTTGACATGTCCACAGCCGATTTACCACAAAAACCAAAGTCACTATTTACTTTACCAAGCTCCGGTATCTCATGAGGCAGAAGCCATGTCTCCTGCAGTGCAACAATATCAGCATTCAGACAAAGGTCTCTCGTGCAATCTAAAGACCTTTTAAATGATTTACAATTATAACTTATCAATTTTAAGGTTTCATTTTTAGTCGTGCTTGCCATAAAAATTTAAATTATTATTCCCGCTGTCAGATTTTATTTGTCTGCCTAAGTATTTTTTGCCGAATTCAATAAAACGACGAAATTTAATGCCGTCGGGCCACAGGTTACTCTCCAAAAACAGTCCTATTTTCTGTTTGGGTACAAATATTTTATAAGAATTATAATCTCTCTCCTGTTTGGACTGTATTTTCTGTAGTGTGACATCCTCATTCGTTTTTGTTTTTATGTAGGATAAAATGTCTTGTTCACTGGTTTCTTTATGTACATTGTTTACGAAAAGTGGAACATAGATGTTTGCAGCCCTAAAGCCGCCTTCTAAGACAGTACACGTTCCTTTCGTACCCAAGAACCGATTACTACGCCTTTTTCTTCGTACTGTTGTCCAAACTTCATCTGTACTCTGTCTGTTTATACGAGTATCTCTTGGGGGCAGCGGCGACTGTAACAGCTGTTTATTCATTGTATCGACACGCACCGAGGCATTAGTCATCGCGGCATATGATGCGCTTTGCATTTGCAACCTGTTATCATTACTAAGCAATAATGCTGTGCATTCCTCCGCACGCACACAGGCCGGGCTTTGTGCGACAGGTGGATCGGCGACTCGCGCGTGCGAAGGTGACAGTGAATGATGCGCTTGCTCGCCGCGTCCCTCTGTTTTATCAGTAACGATCGTGCATTTCATCCCATCAATCGTTTTCCGTGTAGTGTCTATGAAACCGATTGGGCCACTATCACAATTATACTCGGAACTATCCAATAAGTGCTTAGTGCCTCGCTTCATATTAATGTAATTGTCACTTTGGAAGTTGTTCACAATGGATGTCTGTTGCAGGTTAACGAATTCATTTTTTAATTTCGTAAACTTTTCTATAGGTGTATAAGTCTCCTTAATATTCTCGATCTCATCCTTTAATAAAATAAGATCTTTTAATAGCCGCGTTGCGTCCAGGTGATCGAAAGTAACTGGAGGTAGTTTGTGCAGATCACGGGCTACAAAAATCGGCAACTCATTTGGATCTTTCTTTTTTATTAGTGAGATTATATCTTCTAATTCACGCTGCGTTTTACCCTCCCTTTTGCGTTGAATCTGTTTTTCTGTTTTTACTGAAGTAAACAGAAGGTGTTTCGCTGCACTTATATCTTCCTGTTTAAAAGCCGTTATGCAGAGTCTGATCATTGAGTCTTCATCCATCACATCACACTTGTTTTGTATGAATGCCAATATCTCGTTAATAACTATATTACAACTAACGCACTTTATTACAGAGGTCGTTGACTTATCCATTTTTTTCACAAAACTTAACGTAAGCTCGCTGCAAGTTACCGAGCGCGACTGATACTGAATACACCTCGTTTGTGTAGATCGGACCTGTGGCATTTTTAAAACTTCGCAATATGGATTCTGTTTGCAATAATTTTAGCGTTTTCACCTACTTTAGACACTGAATATTTGTCGTTTTGAAGCTCAGTTTGAAATGTTTTAGTTTGTCGTTTCTGTTTAAATTGATCATCTTTTAGCATACTTTTCGATCATATTAGCTCAACGGAGTGTTTTTGCGCACGCTCCGCTGTTGAGGTAGGTATTCTCTGCGTAATTTTAAAAGATACATGCCATACAATGTTAGTCGAATTTTACACTTTTTCGGTCACCGTGAAATTTTTTGTCTTGATATTAACTCACTTTATATTGACCGTCGCATCGAGCCCGTTGCGTATACACCTCGTTTGTGTAGATCGGACCTGTGGCATTTTTAAAACTTCGCAATATGGATTCTGTTTGCAATAATTTTAGCGTTTTCACCTACTTTAGACACTGAATATTTGTCGTTTTGAAGCTCAGTTTGAAATTTTTTAGTTTGTCGTTTCTGTTCAAATCGATCATCTTTTAGCATACTTTTCGATCATATTAGCTCCTCGAAGTGTTTGTGCGCACGCTCCGCTGTTCTAGTTGGTACTTTCCTGCGTTATTTTAAAAGATACATGCCATACAATGTTAGTCGAATTTTACACTTTTTCGGTCACCGTGAAATATTTTGTCTTGATATAAACCGACTTTATATTGACCGTTGCGTCGATGCCGTTGTTTAAACACCTTGTTTATGTAGACCGGACCTGTGGCATTTTTAAAACTTCGCAATATGGATTCTGTTTGCAATAATTTTAGCGTTTTCACCTACTTTAGACACTGAATATTTGTCGTTTCGAAGCTCAGTTTGAAATGCTTTAGTTTGTCGTTTTTGTTCCAATTGATCATCTTTTAGAATACTTTTCGATCATATTAGCTTAACGGAGTGTTTTTGCGCGCGCTCCGCTGTTCTAGTTGATACTTTCCTGCGTTATTTTAAAAGATACATGCCATACAATGTTAGTCGAATTTTACACTTTTTCGTTCACCGTGAAATATTTTGTCTTGATATAAACCGACTTTATATTGACCGTCGCGTCGATGCCGTTGTGTAAACACCTTGTTTATGTAAACCGGTCCTCTGGCCTTTAAAAAACATCGCAATATGGATTCTGTTTGCAATAATTTTAGCGTTTTAACCTACTTTATACACTGAATATTTGTCGTTTTGAAGCTCAGTTTGAAATGTTTTAGTTTGTCGTTTCTGTTCAAATCGATCATCTTTTAGCATACTTTTCGATCATATTAGCTCACGGAAGTGGTTCTGCGCACGCTCCGCTGTTCAGGTAGGTACTCTTTTGCGATATTTTAAAAGATACATCCCAATAAAAGATAATCGATTTTTACACATTTTCGGTCACCGTGAAATATTTTGTCTTGATATTAACCGACTTTATATTGACCGTCGCATCGAGGCCGTTGCGTAGACACCTAGTTTGTGTAGATCGGACCTGTTGCACTTCAAAAACATCGCAATATGGATTCTGTTTGCAATAATTTTAGCGTTTTCACCTACTTTAGACACTGAATATTTGTCGTTTTGAAGCTCAGTTTGAAATGTTTTAGTTTGTCGTTTCTGTTTAAATTGATCATCTTTTAGCATACTTTTCAATCATATTAGCTCAACGGAGTGTTTTTGCGCACGCTCCGCTGTTGAGGTAGGTATTCTCTGCGTAATTTTAAAAGATACATGCCATACAATGTTAGTCGAATTTTACACTTTTTCGGTCACCGTGAAATTTTTTGTCTTGATATTAACTCACTTTATATTGACCGTCGCATCGAGCCTGTTGCGTAGACACAGCGTCTGTGTAGGTCGGACCTGTTGCACTTCAAAAACATCGCAATATGGATTCTGTTTGCAATAATTTTAGCGTTTTTACCTTCCTTAGACACTGAATATTTTTCATTTTGAAGCTCAGTTTGAAATGCTTTAGTTTGTCGTTTTTGTTCAAATTGATCATCTTTTAAAATACTTTTCGATCATATTAGCTTAACGGAGTGTTTTTGCGCGCGCTCCGCTGTTCTAGTTGATACTTTCCTGCGTTATTTTAAAAGATACATGCCATACAATGTTAGTCGAATTTTACACTTTTTCGTTCACCGTGAAATATTTTGTCTTGATATAAACCGACTTTATATTGACCGTTGCGTCGAAACCGTTGCGTAAATAGCTCGTTTCTGTAGACCGGACCTGTAGCATTTCAAAAACATCGCAATATGGATTCTGTTTGTAATAACTTTAGCGTTTTTACCTTCTTTAGACACTGAATATTTGTCGTTTTAAAGCTCAGTTTGAAATGTTTTAGGTTTTCGTTATGTTCAAATTGATCATATTTTAGCAAACTTTTCGATCATATTAGCTCACTGAAGTGGTTCTGCGCACGCTCCGCTGTTTAAGTAGGTACTCTTTTGCGTTTTTTTAAAAGAAACATGTTTTACAAAGTTAGTCGAATTTTACACTTTTGCGGTCACCGTGAAATATTTTGTCTTGATATTAACCGACTTTATATTGACCGTCACGTCGAGCCCGTTGCGTAGACACCTCGTTTGTGTAGATCGGACGTGTTGCACTTAAAAAACATCGCAATATGGATTCTGTTTGGAATAATTTTAGCGTTTTCACCTACTTTAGACACTGAATATTTGTCGTTTTGAAGCTCAGTTTGAAATTTTTTAGTTTTTCGTTTCTGTTCAAATCGATCATCGTTTAGCATACTTTTCGATCATATTAGCTCACCGGAGTGTTTTTGCGCACGCTCCGCTGTTAAAGAAGGTATTCTCTGCGTAATTTTAAAAGATACATGTCATACAATGTTAGTCGAATTTTACACTTTTTCGGTCACCGTGAAATTTTTTGTCTTGATATTAACTCACTTTATATTGACCGTCGCATCGAGCCCGTTGCGTATACACCTCGTTTGTGTAGATCGGACCTGTGGCATTTTTAAAACTTCGCAATATGGATTCTGTTTGCAATAATTTTAGCGTTTTTACCTTCCTTAGACACTGAATATTTTTCATTTTGAAGCTCAGTTTGAAATGCTTTAGTTTGTCGTTTTTGTTCAAATTGATCATCTTTTAAAATACTTTTCGATCATATTAGCTTAACGGAGTGTTTTTGCGCGCGCTCCGCTGTTCTAGTTGATACTTTCCTGCGTTATTTTAAAAGATACATGCCATACAATGTTAGTCGAATTTTACACTTTTTCGTTCACCGTGAAATATTTTGTCTTGATATAAACCGACTTTATATTGACCGTTGCGTCGAAACCGTTGCGTAAATAGCTCGTTTCTGTAGACCGGACCTGTAGCATTTCAAAAACATCGCAATATGGATTCTGTTTGTAATAACTTTAGCGTTTTTACCTTCTTTAGACACTGAATATTTGTCGTTTTAAAGCTCAGTTTGAAATGTTTTAGGTTTTCGTTATGTTCAAATTGATCATATTTTAGCAAACTTTTCGATCATATTAGCTCACTGAAGTGGTTCTGCGCACGCTCCGCTGTTTAAGTAGGTACTCTTTTGCGTTTTTTTAAAAGAAACATGTCTTACAAAGTTAGTCGAATTTTACACTTTTGCGGTCACCGTGAAATATTTTGTCTTGATATTAACCGACTTTATATTGACCGTCACGTCGAGCCCGTTGCGTAGACACCTCGTTTGTGTAGATCGGACGTGTTGCACTTAAAAAACATCGCAATATGGATTCTGTTCGGAATAATTTTAGCGTTTTCACCTACTTTAGACACTGAATATTTGTCGTTTTGAAGCTCAGTTTGAAATTTTTTAGTTTGTCGTTTCTGTTTAAATCGATCACTTTTTAGCATACTTTTCGATCATATTAGCTCACCGGAGTGTTTTTGCGCACGCTCCGCTGTTAAAGAAGGTATTCTCTGCGTAATTTTAAAAGATACATGTCATACAATGTTAGTCGAATTTTACACTTTTTCGGTCACCGTGAAATATTTTGTCTTGATATTAACCGACTTTATATTGACCGTCGAGTCGAAGCCGTTGCGTAGACACCTCGTTTGTGTAGATCGGACTTGTGGCATTTCAAAAACATCGCAATATGGATTCTGTTTGCAATAGTTTTAGCGTTTTCACCTACTTTAGACACTGAATATTTGTCGTTTTGAAGCTGAGTTTGAAATGTTTTAGTTTGTCGTTTCTGTTTAAATCGATCACTTTTTAGCATACTTTTCGATCATATTTGCTCACCGAAGTGTTTTTGCGCACGCTCCGCTGTTAAAGTAGGTATTTTCTGCGTTATTTTAAAAGATACATGCCATACAATGTTAGTCGAATTTTACACTTTTTCGGTCACCGTGAAATATTTTGTCTTGATATAAACCGACTTTATATTGACCGTCGCGTCGATGACGTTGTTTAAACACCTTGTTTATGTAGACCGGACCTGTGGCATTTTTAAAACTTCGCAATATGGATTCTGTTTGCAATAATTTTAGCGTTTTCACCTACTTTAGACACTGAATATTTGTCGTTTTGAAGCTCAGTTTGAATTTTTTTAGTTTGTCGTTTCTGTTCAAATCGATCACTTTTTAGCATACTTTTCGATCATATTTGCTCACCGAAGTGTTTTTGCGCACGCTCCGCTGTTAAAGTAGGTATTTTCTGCGTTATTTTAAAAGATACATGCCATACAATGTTAGTCGAATTTTACACTTTTTCGGTCACCGTGAAATATTTGGTCTTGATATTAACCGACTTTATATTGACCGTCGCATCGATTTCGTTGCGTAGATACCTCGTTTATGTAGACCGGACCTGTGACATTTTAAAAACATCGCAATATGGATTCTGTTTGCAATAATTTTAGCGTTTTAACCTACTTTATACACTGAATATTTGTCGTTTTGAAGCTCAGTTTGAAATGTTTTAGTTTGTCGTTTCTGTTCAAATCGATCATCGTTTAGCATACTTTTCGATCATATTAGCTCACCGGAGTGTTTTTGCGCACGCTCCGCTGTTAAAGAAGGTATTATCTGCGTAATTTTAAAAGATACATGCCATACAATGTTAGTCGAATTTTACACTTTTTCGGTCACCGTGAAATATTTTGTCTTGATATTAACCGACTTTATATTGACCGTCGCGTCGAGCCCGTTACGTAGACACCTCGTTTGTGTAGATCGGACCTGTTGCACTTCAAAAACATCGCAATATGGATTCTGTTTGTAATAACTTTAGCGTTTTCACCTACTTTAGACACTGAATATTTGTCATTTTAAAGCTCAGTTTGAAATGTTTTAGGTTGTCGTTTCTGTTCAAATCGATTATCTTTAAGCATATTTTTCGATCACATTAGCTCACTAAAGTGGTTTTGCGCACGCTCCGCTGTTAAAATATGTACTTTTTTGCAATATTTTAAAAGAAACATCCCATACAAAATTAGTCGAGTCTTACACTTTTTCGGTCACCGTGAAATATTTTGTCTTGATATTAACCGACTTTATATTGACCGTCGCATCGAGCCCGTTGCGTAGACACCTCGTCTGTGTAGGTCGGACCTGTTGCACTTTAAAAACATTGCAATATGGATTCTGTTTGAAATAACTTGAGCGTTTTCACCTACTTTAGACACTGAATATTTGTCGTTTTAAAGCTCAGTTTGAAATGTTTTAGTTTGTCGTTTCTGTTCAAATCGATCATCGTTTAGCATACTTTTCGATCATATTAGCTCACCGAAGTGGTACTGCGCACGCTCCGCTGTTCCAGAAGGTACTTTTTTGCGATATTTTAAAAGATACATCCCATACAAAGTAAGTCGAATTTTACACTTTTTTGGTCACCGTGAAATAATTTGTCTTGATAGTAACCGACTTTATATTGACCGTCGCGTCGAGCCCGTTGCATTGATACCGCGTTAGTGTTAATTGGACCTGTTGCACTTCAAAAACTTCGCAATATGGATTCTGTTTGCAATAATTTTTGCGTTTTCACCTACTTTAGACACTGAATATTTGTCGTTTTGAAGCTCAATTTGAAATGTTTTAGTTTGTCGTTTCTGTTCAAATCGATCATCTTTGAGCATACATTTCGATCATATTAGCTCACCGGAGTGTTTGTGCGCACGCTTCGTTGTTGATTTAGGTACGTTTTTGCGATATTTTAAAAGATACATACCATACAAAAATAGTCGAATTTTACACTTTTTCGGTCACCGTGAAATATTTTGTCTTGATATTAACCAACTTTATATTGACCGTCGCATCGACCTCGTTGCGTAGACACCTCGTTTATGTAGAACGGACCTGTAGCATTTTAAAAACATTGCAATATGGATTCTGTTTGCAATAATTTTAGCGTTTTCACCTACTTTAGACACTGAATATTTGTCGTTTTGAAGCTCAGTTTGAAATGTTTTAGTTTGTCGTTTCTGTTCAAATCGAACATCTTTTAGCATACTTTTCGATCATATTAGCACATTGAAGTGGTTTTGCACCCGCTTTACTGTTCTAGTAGGTACTCTTTTGCGATATTTTACAAGATACATCCCATACAAAGTTAGTCGATTTTTACACTTTTTCGGTCACCGTAAAATATTTTATCTTGATATTAACCGACTTTATATTGACCGTCGCATCGAGCCCGTTGCGTAGACACCTCGTCTGTGTAGATCGGACCTGTTTCACTTCAAAAACATCGCAATATGGATTCTGTTTGCAATAATTTTAGCGTTTTCACCTACTTTAGACACTGAAAATTTGTCGTTTTAAAGCTCAGTTTGAAATGTTTAAGGTTGTCGTTTCTGTTCAAATCGATTATCTTTTAGCATATTTTTTGATCACATTAGCTCACTGAAGTGGTTTTGCGCACGCTCCGCTGGTGAAATAGGTACTTTTTTGCGATATTTTAAAAAATACATCCCATACAAAGTTAGTCGAATTTTACACTTTTTCGGTCACCGTGAAATATTTAGTCTTGATATCAACCGACTTTATATTGACCGTCGCGTCGAGGCCGTCGCGTAGACACCTCGTCTGTGTAGATCGGACCTGTTGCACTTCAAAAACATCGCAATATGGATTCTGTTTGCAATAATTTTAGCGTTTTTACCTACTTTAGACACTGAATATTTGTCGTTTTGAAGCTCAGTTTGAAATGTTTTAATTTATCGTTTCTGTTTAAATCGATCATCTTTTAACATATTTTTAGATAATATTAGCTCCTCGGAGTGTTTGTGCGCACGCTTTGCTGTTCTAGTAGGAACTCTTTTGCGATAGTTTAAAAGATACATCCCATACAAAGTTAGTCGAATGTTACACTTTTTCTGTCACCGTGAAATATTTTGTCTTGATATAAACCGACTTTATATTGACTGTCGAATCGAGCCCGTTGCGTAGTCACCTCGTTTGTGTAGATCGGACCTGTTGCACTTCAAAAACATCGCAATATGGATTCTGTTTGCAATAATTTTAGCAATTTTACCTACTTTAGACACTGAATATTTGTCATTTTGAAGCTCAGTTGGAAATGTTTTAGTTTGTCGTTTCTGTTTAAATCAATCATCTTTTAGCATACTTTTCGATCATATTAGCTCAACGGAGTGTTTTTGCGCACGCTCCGCTGTTGTAGTAGGTATTCTCTGCGTAATTTTAAAAGATACATGCCATACAATGTTAGTCGAATTTTACACTTTTTCGGTCACCGTGAAATATTTTGTCTTGATATAAACCGACTTTATATTGACCGTCGCGTCGATGCCGTTGTTTAAACACCTTGTTTATGAAGACCGGACCTGTGGCATTTTTAAAACTTCGCAATATGGATTCTGTTTGCAATAATTTTAGCGTTTACACCTACTTTAGACACTGAATATTTGTCGTTTTGAAGCTTAGTTTGAAATGTTTTAGTTTGTCGTTTCTGTTTAAATTGATCATCTTTTAGCATACTTTTCGATCATATTAGCTCAACGGAGTGTTTTTGCGCACGCTTCGCTGTTGAAGTAGGTATTCTCTGCGTAATTTTAAAAGATACATGCCATACAATGTTAGTCGAATTTTACACTTTTTCGGTCACCGTGAAATTTTTTGTCTTGATATTAACTCACTTTATATTGACCGTCACATCGAGACCGTTGCATAGATACCTCGATTATGTAGATCGGACCTGTTGCACTTCAAAAACATTGCAATATGGATTCTGTTTTCAATAATTTTAGCGTTCTCACCTACTTTAGACACTGAATATTTGTCGTTTTAAAGCTCAGTTTGAAATGTTTTAGGTTGTCGTTTCTGTTCAAATCGATCATCTTTTAGCATACTTTTTGATCATATTAGCTCCTCGAAGTGTTTGTGCGCACGTTCCGCTGTTCTAGTTGGTACTTTCCTGCGTTATTTTAAAAGATACATGCCATACAATGTTAGTCGAATTTTACACTTTTTCGGTCACCGTGAAATATTTGTCTTGATATAAACCGACTTTATATTGACCGTCGCGTCGATGCCGTTGTGTAAACACCTTGTTTATGTAGACCGGTCCTCTGGCCTTTAAAAAACATCGCAATATGAATTCTGTTTGCAATAATTTTTGCGTTTTCACCTACTTTAGACACTGAATATTTGTCGTTTTGAAGCTCAGTTTGAAATGTTTTAGTTTGTCGTTTCTGTTTAAATCGATCACCTTTTAGCATTCTTTTCGATCATATTTGCTCACCGAAGTGTTTTTGCGCACGCTTCGCTGTTAAAGTAGGTATTTTCTGCGTAATTTTAAAAGATACATGGCATACAAAGTTAGTCAAATTTTACACTTTTTCGGTCACCGTGAAATATTTTGTCTTGATATTAACCGACTTTATATTGACCGTCGCATCGATTTCGTTGCGTAGACACCTCGTTTATGTAGACCGGACCTGTGACATTTTAAAAACATCGCAATATGGATTCTGTTTGCAATAATTTTAGCGTTTTAACCTACTTTATACACTGAATATTTGTCGTTTTGAAGCTCAGTTTGAAATGTTTTAGTTTGTCGTTTCTGTTCAAATCGATCATCGTTTAGCATACTTTTCGATCATATTAGCTCCCCGGAGTGTTTTTGCGCACGCTCTGCTGTTAAAGAAGGTATTCTCTGCGTAATTTTAAAAGATATATGCCATACAATGTTAGTCGAATTTTACACTTTTTCGGTCACCGTGAAATTTTTTGTCTTGATATTAACTCACTTTATATTGACCGTCGCATCGAGCCCGTTGCGTAGACACCGCGTCTGTGTAGGTCGGACCTGTTGCACTTCAAAAACATCGCAATATGGATTCTGTTTGCAATAATTTTAGCGTTTTCACCTACTTTAGATACTGAATATTTGTCGGTTTGAAGCTCAGTTTGAAATGTTTTAGGTTGTCGTTTCTGAAAGAAAGAAAGAAAGAAAGAAAGAAAATACATTTATTCGACTCAAATACAGTAATAAAAACACATATACAATAAACAGACAAACACACACATTTATTTAACATAAATATCGAGAGCGAGTCGAAAAGGCACCCTCTCAGCATTAATCGTGGCCGCAAAATGCAGGCCGCGACACTGATTTTCAGAGGGTGCCGGGTGTGGATATAGATAAAACACACAATAACTAAACAAAAAAAAAAGAATAACATAATACATACGAAAATAAACAAAATCAAAATAATAAAACATTAATATTTCTAGATTAAACGTATGAAATAAGAAAAAAATATATAATAAAAGAATAAAAATAAAATAAAACGGCATTGCAAGCGCTTACTTAGCTGCAAGCGCTTGCAAGCGCCTTCGACATTCAAGGCAAAACGGAACGCACCGGCGAGTAGGCGAAACAAACAAAAAAAAAAAAAAAAAAGACGAAATGTCAAACGTCAAGTGCTACATATCTATGATATGATCTGTGGAGAAAACTACGTCTCATCCGGTCCGACCGCCACGCCCTGTCTTTCTGCAAAAGATTTCGTTTTTGCCACGTTAATTATGTACGACACGTTGACATTGAAAATTCGTGCATCATGGGTATGTGGAGTAACTGGGTGTTGCAAAGGTGACAGGCCATTCTGTTCGCTCAGCGACAATGCAGAGTAAAATAGCGACCACAACGCAACATGGTCAAAAATGCCGACGCTGACTCCGCAAAGCGAAAACTCGTGTGCGAGAATGGGTCCATTGTGTGTGGAGGGCTGACTATGCAGATGACTTCTCCCCGGAATCGTTGTCCCCTGGCATGACGCGCATTCTTTGTTTGTAAGTATACCTGTGCTTTTCGTCATCATATTGGATTTTCAAAAGGTGTTTTTTCAGGTTCTTTTTGAATGTTTGTTTTGTGTTTAGGGCGCGCAACGGCGGGGGCAGAGTGTTCCAGCATCGAGTAGCGGCGAATTTAAAGGAACCCCGGAATGCGATTGTACGATGTCTCGGGGTCAGGAAGACGTTGGTGCACTCCCTTCTCCCACGTCCATTTCCACCTCGTGCCCATACCAAGTCCTCGTGTAAGTAGCGTGGTCGATGTGTCCTAATGACCTCGAACAGTAAGGTTGCAAGATGAAACTTTCTGCGATCTTCCATCCTCAGTAAGTTTGCAGCGTTGATGTATGGAGTAACGTGAGTCCGAGGAGGGATGTGGTAGCAGAATCTAATGCAGGCATTTTGTACGCGCTGTATGAGTTTCGCTGTACGAGCCAGCAGGCATGGGCCAAAGACAGTGTCACAGTAATTGAGCTTAGATAATATAAGTGATTCGCACAGAGTTATTCTGAGTTCTTCACTAAGGTATGGCCTTATTTTGTACAATAGTTTAAGTCTGAAAAAACAATTTCTTGTGCATTCTGTGATGTGGCTCTCAAATCTCAGATTACTGTCGAAGATCAGGCCCAGATTTCTTGCTTTTTCTGTCCTTTCTATTTCCTCCCCATTCACTGTAATTTTTATTAGGTTATCATCAAGTTTAGCAATATTCTTTGGTGTTCCTATTACCATAAGTTTTGATTTTTTGGCATTTAGCGTGAGGCAGTTGTTCATGCATCAGTCTGATATCCTTTGTAGCTCATTGTTTATCGTGACCACGGCATTTTGGCACTCTGCAGGGTCAAATGACAGGTAAAGCTGAAGGTCATCTGCATAGATGTGATGCTTACAGTGTAAAATGCTCTCAGTGATGTCGGCACTGTACAGAATGTACAGGATTGGACCCAATATTGAGCCTTGCGGTACACCTCTTTGCACTACCCGCTGTTTAGAGTGCAATTTTGTGCCATCTGCTCTACTTATCTCCACATATTGTTGCCTCTGATGTAGGTAACTATGGAACCATTTTATGGCGCCACTGTCAAGCCCATAGTAACTTAGTTTTGATGTCAGTAAGGGGATGTTAATAGCATCGAATGCCCGTGAGAAGTCAAGTAGCAGTAGGAAAGTCACACATCCCTGATCCTGAGCAGTCAGTAGATCATTTACCACCTTTCCGAGAGCAGTTCCCGTACCATGGCCCTTGCGAAAGCCAGATTGATATTTGGGCAGCATATTGTTGTCTTCTAAGTAGGTTGTGAGTTGATCACATACAATCCTTTCCAGGACTTTTGAGAGACATGGAAGAATGCTGATGGGGCGGAGGTCCTGCATTGTTACGGGAGGAATGGTTTTAGGTAGTGGCTTGACGACTGCTATCTTCCAACTATCGGGAAAAGTGTGTTCCAAAAGGGACCTGTTTATCATTTCAGTGATAGCATCAAGTGAGTGTGGCAAAGTCAGCCTAAGCATGTCCAAGGAGATGCCATCATGACCCTGTGCATTCGAGCGCAGTTTGTTTATGGTTTTTAGGACCAAGTCACTACCCACAGGCCGGAGGGAGAAAGTAGCAGTCTTATTGAAATTCTGATATTCAAAATATGTAAGTTGAGATATGGTGACCCTCCCACTACCAGGTACATTCAAAAAATGTGAGTTTATTTGGTCAGGGTCATTGAATGAGGGGGGTAGGTCAGTGTCAGTCTTCTTGCTGGGTATAATAGTCCCTTTGAGATTTTTCCATAACCTCTTTGGGTTCTTGAGATTGTTATTTATATGTTTGGCAAAGAAACATGATTTCTCCTTCTCAATGGCTTCAATGACTATATGCTTCATCTTTTTGTAGCTTTCCTTTAGATTAGCAGTGCCATGCTGTTTGTATTTTTTGAAATATTTGTCTCTAAGGTGCATCATATCCCTAACCGTGTCTGTGATCCAGGGGTGTGGTGGATGTTTGAATTTAAATGTTTTTAAGGGGGCATGTAAATCATAGAGTCCCCTGACACACAGTTCAAAAGCATCAACTACCTGATTAACTCCTAGGAATCCCTTAAAGTCAGTCCACGGGATCAGAGCAATGTCCCTGTTAAATAGGTCCACAAGTATATTCTTCATAGGCCTGTATGTCACCCACCTCTCACAGGGCTTCTCCTTTTTGATCTTGAATTCTGCCAGCAACATCGCGTGAGCACCCATATCCGGTGTTTACCTGACGGCCACCCGGACGGCGGGGACATCAGTACACACTACATCTATAAGCGTACTGCTATGGCTTGTGAAATGTGTAGGTTCATCAATCAGCTGGGTCAGGTTCAGAGTTTCAGTAAATTTAACAAAGGCCTTATACTTAGCGCTATCCCTATCCATCAAGTTAATATTAAAATCGCCCACCAGAATGATTCCATCTGCCCTTGAGAAAAACATCACAGATTCAGTAATGGCATCAAGAAACAAACCCACATTCTGCCATGGTGGCTTATAAGCCGTGCCCATAATGATGACTTGGTTCTGCAGGTGCAAGGACAACCACATCTGCTGCACCGATGGCTCATCGTTGGGGTGCCGGCACATTTTGACATTCATACATTTTCTTATGTAGAAACCCACACCTCCCCCACGATCCTTAGGCACACAACTCGGTCTCAGTATATGTCTTAGATGGTAGCCTGCTAGTTTAGGGGCTCGACAGTCCTCTTCACTCTCCATCCAGGTCTCATTTATTGCTAGCAGATCTGGCTCAGTCTCCTCCACTGCCACAACAAACTCCTCCTGCTTTGTACCCAGAGACCCCGCATTAAACAGACCTACTAACAGATTCTTTAGCCCGAGGCCTGTGCTGTTGGTAAGAATTTACATAAACTCAAATGGTAGACAATAATACAATTTAAAGAGCAATAGATTTTGATTTCATATTTGATTTTAATTAGAAGTGAAAGAAGATAAGAATTAAAATAGGATAAACAAAATAATATAAACGATAACTGAACTTGTTCTAAATATACCATTGCATTTTCTACTTTTAGATAATCGGGGTTCACGTAGCGACACAGAACGGACCAAATGGCAACCAACCAGATGCACAAATGATACTCGAAATCATGAATATGACATGCAAACAGCAGATACACATTGGATAGGTAAATAGTTACAAAAATCTTATTTATGTGAGTTTTATCAAGTGAAATACATAGTTGTATTAATTCTTGTTTAATGTCTTTTTTTCTGTCACAGAAAACGAGTCATGCAGACGAGTCGGTAAACACTCTGTCGATGTCAGCCGGCGTCCGAAACTGGTATACCTGCGCGCCGTCACTCTTTCGAGCGTAGATGCGACCCCGCTTCGTCCAGGAGTACCTCCACTGCTGTTTACGGCAATGCTCGCGCACCTGGTGGAACAGTTGGCGGTTTGAGCGCGTCAAGCGCTCGTTGACGTACACCCGGCCGCCGCCCTCGGCCACCAGGCCCCGACGCACGCGCGCGGCGCGCAGCAGCTCGTCGCGCAGGTGGCGGCGCGCCAGGCGCACCACGACGCGGCGCGCGCGAGCCCCGCCGGCCTCCGCCGGGGGCGCGCCCACGCGCTCCGCGAACACCACGTCGCGCTCCTCCAGCGGCACGCCCAGGCGCCCGGCCAGCACCAGCACGGCGTGCACGACGCTCTCGCCCTTCTGCTCCGGGAGCTGGCCGATCTCGAGGTCGGCCAGCAGCGCCTCCTGGTCACGGTCGTTGAGATCGACCTTCAGCCCGGCGATCGTCCGCTCCAGCCCTGCGACGACGTCGGTGCCGGCGTCCGCGCCGGCCTCCGCCCTACGCCGGTCCGCGGTGTCCACTCTTCGTTCGAGGGCATCGATACGCGCTGCGACGTCTCCGTTGGTGCAGTCGGCGGCTGTCTCGAGGGCGCGCATGCGCTCCTCGACGGCACCGAGGCGCCCCTCACAACGGACGACTCTACCTGACAACTCGCGCATGTCATCGCGCAGGGCATCGATCTGGGCACGGGTCGCCTTCATCTCGGAACTTATTTCCTCGCGGAATTGGCGGAGCTCAACGACAAACGACTGAAAATCGGAAAACTCCACCGACATGTTTTGCGGCGCTGTGTCATCGAGAATGAACATGTCCATATCCACCGGCTTTAGCACGCCCCGCCGCACAGTCACCCCGTCCTCCGAAGCCCTCACCGGAGTGTCAGTGTTGTCGGATTTTGGCTGCTTGCACTTGCACTCCATACACTTCCAAGCAGCTCTGTGTTCCCCAGTGAGAGTATTAAAAAAGCGCTGTTCCGACACTCCTGCGCACTCCAGATCGTAGTGCTGATGACACAGGCTGCACGTCAGGTATCGCCGGTGCAGAATGACCTGCCTGCATCCACTGCAGCAGAAACGGTTGGTGTCTGGCATAGTGGTAAATGTCGGTTACAACGGCCCGCTTTTACAGTGTTCGAAATTACAGCGCGTAGTGTTGTTTTTGTTGTTGTGTTCACTCAGGTAGGTCACTATTGTACACTTGTAATATTAGGTGATTATTTATTTGTGTTTAAAACTGTTATTTGCAATTAAAAATTCGGGAGCTAAACGAGATACGTGTTTCACTATACCCACTTTTTTTTTTTTTTTTCTGTTCAAATCGATCATCTTTTAGCATACTTTTCGATCATATTAGCTCCTCGAAGTGTTTGTGCGCACGCTCCGCTGTTCTAGTTGGTACTTTCCTGCGTTATTTTAAAAGATACATGCCATACAATGTTAGTCGAATTTTACACTTTTTCGGTCACCGTGAAATATTTTGTCTTGATATAAACCGACTTTATATTGACCGTCGCGTCGATGCCGATGTTTAAACACCTTGTTTATGTAGACCGGACCTGTGGCATTTTTATAACTTCGCAATATGGATTCTGTTTGCAATAATTTTAGCGTTTTCACCTACTTTAGACACTGAATATTTGTCGTTTTGAAGCTCAGTTTGAAATTTTTTAGTTTGTCGTTTCTGTTCAAATCGATCATCGTTTAGCATACTTTTCGATCATATTAGCTCACCGGAGTGTTTTTGCGCACGCTCCGCTGTTAAAGAAGGTATTTTCTGCGTAATTTTAAAAGATACATGTCATACAATGTTAGTCGAATTTTACACTTTTTCGGTCACCGTGAAATTTTTTGTCTTGATAATAACTCACTTTATATTGACCGTCGCATCGAGCCCGTTGCGTATACACCTCGTTTGTGTAGATCGGACCTGTGGCATTTTTAAAACTTCGCAATATGGATTCTGTTTGCAATAATTTTAGCGTTTTCACCTACTTTAGACACTGAATATTTGTCGTTTTGAAACTCAGTTTGAAATTTTTTAGTTTGTCGTTTCTGTTCAAATCGATCATCTTTTAGCATACTTTTCGATCATATTAGCTCCTCGAAGTGTTTGTGCGCACGCTCCGCTGTTCTAGTTGGTACTTTCCTGCGTTATTTTAAAAGATACATGCCATACAATGTTAGTCGAATTTTAAACTTTTTCGGTCACCGTGAAATATTTTGTCTTGATATAAACCGACTTTAAATTGACCGTCGCGTCGATGACGTTGTTTAAACACCTTGATTATGTAGACCGGACCTGTGGCATTTTTAAAACTTCGCAATATGGATTCTGTTTGCAATAATTTTAGCGTTTTCACCTACTTTAGACACTGAATATTTGTCGTTTTGAAGCTCAGTTTGAATTTTTTTAGTTTGTCGTTTCTGTTCAAATCGATCATCTTTTAGCATACTTTTCGATCATATTAGCTCACGGAAGTGGTTCTGCGCACGCTCCGCTGTTCAGGTAGTTACTCTTTTGCGATATTTTAAAAGATACATCCCAATAAAAGATAATCGATTTTTAAACATTTTCGGTCACCGTGAAATATTTTGTCTTGATATTAACCGACTTTATATTGACCGTCGCGTCGAGGCCGTTGCGTAGACACCTAGTTTGTGTAGATCGGACCTGTTGCACTTCAAAAACATCGCAATATGGATTCTGTTTGCAATAATTTTAGCGTTTTCACCTACTTTAGACACTGAATATTTGTCGTTTTGAAGCTCAGTTTGAAATGTTTTAGTTTGTCGTTTCTGTTTAAATTGATCATCTTTTAGCATACTTTTCGATCATATTAGCTCAACGGAGTGTTTTTGCGCACGCTCCGCTGTTGAGGTAGGTATTCTCTGCGTAATTTTAAAAGATACATGCCATACAATGTTAGTCGAATTTTACACTTTTTCGGTCACCGTGAAATTTTTTGTCTTGATATTAACTCACTTTATATTGACCGTCGCATCGAGCCCGTTGCGTAGACACCGCGTCTGTGTAGGTCGGACCTGTTGCACTTCAAAAACATCGCAATATGGATTCTGTTTGCAATAATTTTAGCGTTTTTACCTTCTTTAGACTGAATATTTTTCATTTTGAAGCTCAGTTTGAAATGCTTTAGTTTGTCGTTTTTGTTCAAATTGATCATCTTTTAGAATACTTTTCGATCATATTAGCTTAACGGAGTGTTTTTGCGCGCGCTCCGCTGTTCTAGTTGATACTTTCCTGCGTTATTTTAAAAGATACATGCCATACAATGTTAGTCGAATTTTACACTTTTTC
Source organism: Pyrausta purpuralis (assembly GCA_963924145.1). Classification (NCBI taxonomy): domain Eukaryota; kingdom Metazoa; phylum Arthropoda; class Insecta; order Lepidoptera; family Crambidae; genus Pyrausta; species Pyrausta purpuralis. The sequence goes on along the minus strand of OZ001668.1, from coordinate 10,733,529 downwards.
GTTCACCGTGAAATATTTTGTCTTGATATAAACCGACTTTATATTGACCGTCGCGTCGAACCCGTTGCGTAAATAGCTCGTTTTTGTAGACCGGACATGTGGCATTTCAAAAACATCGCAATATGGATTCTGTTTGCAATAATTTTAGCGTTTTCACCTACTTTAGACACTGAATATTTGTCGTTTTTAAGCTCAGTTTGAAATGTTTTAGTTTGTCGTTTCTATTCAAATCGATCATCATTTAGCATACATTTCGATCATATTAGCTCACCGGAGTGTTTTTGCGCACGCTCCGCTGTTAAAGTAGGTAGTATCTGCGTAATTTTAAAAGATACATGCCATACAATTTTAGTCGAATTTTACACTTTTTCGGTCACCGTTAAATTTTTTGTCTTGATATTAACTCACTTTATATTGACCGTCGCATCGAGCCCGTTGCGTATACACCTCGTTTGTGTAGATCGGACCTGTGGCATTTTTAAAACTTCGCAATATGGATTCTGTTTGCAATAATTTTAGCGTTTTCACCTACTTTAGACACTGAATATTTGTCATTTTAAAGCTCAGTTTGAAATGTTTAAGGTTGTCGTTTCTGTTCAGATCGATTATCTTTAAGCATATTTTTCAATCACATTAGCTCACTAAAGTGATAAAATCGATAATTTTTTAGCATACTTTTCGATCATATTAGCTCACCGGGGTGTTTTTGCGCACGGTCCGCTGTTAAAGTAGGTATTATCTGCGTAATTTTAAAAGATACATGCCATACAATGTTAGTCGAATTTTACACTTTTTTGGTCATAGTGAAATATTTTGTCTTGATATTAACCGACTTTTTATTGACCGTCGCGTCGAGCCCGTTGCGTAGACACCTCGTTTGTGTAGATCGGACCTGTTGCACTTCAAAAATATCGCAATATGGATTCTGTTTGCAATAATTTTAGCGTTTTAACATTCTTTAGACACTGAATATTTTTCATTTTAAAGCTCAGTTTGAAATGTTTTAGTTTGTCGTTTCTGTTCAAATTGATCATCTTTTAGCATACTTTTCGATCATATTAGCTCAACGGAGTGTTTTTGCGCGCGCTCCGCTGTTGAAGTAGGTATTCTCTGCGTAATTTTAAAAGACACATGCCATACAATGTTAGTCGAATTTTACACTTTTTCGGTCACCGTGAATTTTTTTGTCTTGATATTAACTCACTTTATATTGACCGTCGCATCGAGCCCGTTGCGTCGATACCTTGTTTGTGTAGATCGGACCTGTTGCACTTTAAAAACATCGCAATATGGATTCTGTTTGTAATAACTTCAGCGTTTTCACCTACTTTAGACACTGAATATTTGTCATTTTAAAGCTCAGTTTGAAATGTTTTAGGTTGTCGTTCCTGTTCAAATCGATTATCTTTTAGCATATTTTTCGATCACATTAGCTCAATAAAGTAGTTTTGCGCACGCTCGGCTGTTGAAATAGGTACTTTTTTGCGATATTTTAAAAGAAACATCCCATACAAAATTAGTCGAGTCTTACACTTTTTCGGTCACCGTGAAATATTTTGTCTTGATATTAACCGACTTTATATTGACCGTCGCATCGAGCCCGTTGCGTAGACACATCGTCTGTGTAGGTCGGACCTGTTGCACTTCAAAAACATCGCAATATGGATTCTGTTTGTAATAACTTTAGCGTTTTCACCTACTTTAGACACTGAATATTTGTCGTTTTAAAACTCAGTTTGAAATGTTTTAGGTTGTCGTTTCTGTTCAAATCGATTATCTTTTAGCATATTTATTGATCACATTATCTCACTAAAGTGGTTTTGCGCACGTTTCGCTGTGGAAATAGGTACTTTTTTGCGATATTTTAAAAGATACATCCCATACAAAATTAGTCGAATTTTACACTTTTTCGGTCACCGTGAAATATTTTGTCTTGATATTAACCGACTTTATAGTGACCGTCCCGTCGAGCCCGTTGCGTAGACACCTCGTTTGTGTAGATCGGACCTATTGCACTTCAAAAACATCGCAAAATGGATTCTGTTTGCAATAATTTTAGCGTTTTCACCTTCTTTAGACACTGAATATTTGTCATTTTGAAGCTCAGTTTGAAATGTTTTAGTTTGTCGTTTCTGTTCAAATTGATCATCTTTTAGCATACTTTTCGATCATATTAGCTCAACGGAGTGGTACTGCGCACGCTCCGCTGTTTCAGTAGGTACTCTTTTGCGATATTTTAAAAGATACATCCCATACAAAGTTAGTCGAATTTTACACTTTTTCGGTCACCGTGAAGTATTTTGTCTTGATATTAACCGACTTTATATTGACCGTCGCGTCGAGCTCGTTGCGTAGACACCTCGTTTGTGTAGATCGGACCTGTTGCATTTCAAAAACATTGCAATATGGATTCTGTTTGCAATAATTTTAGAGTTTTCACCTACCTTAGACACTAAATATTTGTCGTTTTGAAGCTCAGTTTGAAATGTTTTAGTTTGTCGTTTCTGTTCAAATCGATCATTTTTTAGCATACTTTTCGATCATATTAGCTCAACGGAGTGTTTTTGCGCACGCTCCGCTGTTAAAGTAGGTATTATCTGCGTAATTTTAAAAGATACATGGCATACAATGTTAGTCGAATTTTACACTTTTTCGTTCACCGTGAAATATTTTGTCTTGATGTAAACCGACTTTATATTGACCGTCGCGTCGAACCCGTTGCGAAAATAGCTCGTTTCTGTAGACCGGACCTGTGGCATTTCAAAAACATCGCAATATGGATTCTGTTTGTAATAACTTTAGCGTTTTTACCTACTTTAGACACTGAATATTTGTCGTTTTAAAGCTCAGTTTGAAATGTTTTAGGTTTTCGTTATGTTCAAATTGATCATCTTTTAGCAAACTTTTCGATCATATTAGCTCACCGAAGTGGTTCTGCGCACGCTCCGCTGTTTAAGTAGGTACTCTTTTGCGTTTTTTTAAAAGAAACATGTTTTACAATGTTAGTCGAATTTTACACTTTTTCGGTCACCGTGAAATATTTTGTCTTGATATAAACGGACTTTATATTGACCGTCGCGTCGATGCCGTTGCGTAGACACCTCGTTTATGTAGACCGGACCTGTGACATTTTAAAAACATCGCAATATGGATTCTGTTTGCAATAATTTTAGCGTTTTAACCTACTTTATACACTGAATATTTGTCGTTTTGAAGCTCAGTTTGAAATGTTTTAGTTTGTCGTTTCTGTTCAAATCGATCATCGTTTAGCATACTTTTCGATCATATTAGCTCACCGGAGTGTTTTTGCGCACGCTCCGCTGTTAAAGAAGGTATTATCTGCGTAATTTTAAAAGATACATGCCATACAATTTTAGTCGAATTTTACACTTTTTCGGTCACCGTTAAATTTTTTGTCTTGATATTAACTCACTTTATATTGACCGTCGCGTCGAGCTCGTTGCGTAGACACCTCGTTTGTGTAGATCGGACCTGTTGCACTTCAAAAACATCGCAATATGGATTCTGTTTGTTATAACTTTAGCGTTTTCACCTACTTTAGACACTGAATATTTGTCATTTTAAAGCTCAGTTTGAAATGTTTTAGGTTGTCGTTTCTGTTCAGATCGATTATCTTTAAGCATATTTTTCAATCACATTAGCTCACTAAAGTGATTAAATCGATCATTTTTTAGCATATTTTTCGATCATATTAGCTCACCGGAGTGTTTTTGCGCACGCTCCGCTGTTAAAGTAGGTATTATCTGCGTAATTTTAAAAGATACATGCCATACAATGTTAGTCGAATTTTACAGTTTTTTGGTCACCGTGAAATATTTTGTCTTGATATTAACCGACTTTATATTGACCGTCGCGTCGAGCCCGTTGCGTAGACACCTCGTTTGTGTAGATCGGACCTGTTGCACTTCAAAAACATCGCAATATGGATTCTGTTTGCAATAATTTTAGCGTTTTTACCTTCTCTAGACACTGAATATTTTTCATTTTGAAGCTCAGTTTGAAATGCTTTAGTTTGTCGTTTTTGTTCAAATTGATCATCTTTTAGAATACTTTTCGATCATATTAGCTTAACGGAGTGTTTTTGCGCGCGCTCCACTGTTCTAGTTGATACTTTCCTGCGTTATTTTAAAAGATACATGCCATACAATGTTAGTCGAATTTTACACTTTTTCGTTCACCGTGAAATATTTTGTCTTGATATAAACCGACTTTATATTGACCGTTGCGTCGAAACCGTTGCGTAAATAGCTCGTTTCTGTAGACCGGACCTGTGGCATTTCAAAAACATCGCAATATGGATTCTGTTTGTAATAACTTTAGCGTTTTTACCTACTTTAGACACTGAATATTTGTCGTTTTAAAGCTCAGTTTGAAATGTTTTAGGTTTTCGTTATGTTCAAATTGATCATATTTTAGCAAACTTTTCGATCATATTAGCTCACTGAAGTGGTTCTGCGCACGCTCCGCTGTTTAAGTAGGTACTCTTTTGCGTTTTTTTAAAAGAAACATGTTTTACAATGTTAGTCGAATTTTACACATTTTCGGTCACCGTGAAATATTTTGTCTTGATATTAACCGACTTTATATTGACCGTCGCATCGAGGCCGTTGCGTAGACACCTAGTTTGTGTAGATCGGACCTGTTGCACTTCAAAAACATCGCAATATGGATTCTGTTTGCAATAATTTTAGCGTTTTCACCTACTTTAGACACTGAATATTTGTCGTTTTGAAGCTCAGTTTGAAATGTTTTAGTTTGTCGTTTCTGTTTAAATTGATCATCTTTTAGCATACTTTTCAATCATATTAGCTCAACGGAGTGTTTTTGCGCACGCTCCGCTGTTGAGGTAGGTATTCTCTGCGTAATTTTAAAAGATACATGCCATACAATGTTAGTCGAATTTTACACTTTTTCGGTCACCGTGAAATTTTTTGTCTTGATATTAACTCACTTTATATTGACCGTCGCATCGAGCCTGTTGCGTAGACACAGCGTCTGTGTAGGTCGGACCTGTTGCACTTCAAAAACATCGCAATATGGATTCTGTTTGCAATAATTTTAGCGTTTTTACCTTCCTTAGACACTGAATATTTTTCATTTTGAAGCTCAGTTTGAAATGCTTTAGTTTGTCGTTTTTGTTCAAATTGATCATCTTTTAAAATACTTTTCGATCATATTAGCTTAACGGAGTGTTTTTGCGCGCGCTCCGCTGTTCTAGTTGATACTTTCCTGCGTTATTTTAAAAGATACATGCCATACAATGTTAGTCGAATTTTACACTTTTTCGTTCACCGTGAAATATTTTGTCTTGATATAAACCGACTTTATATTGACCGTTGCGTCGAAACCGTTGCGTAAATAGCTCGTTTCTGTAGACCGGACCTGTAGCATTTCAAAAACATCGCAATATGGATTCTGTTTGTAATAACTTTAGCGTTTTTACCTTCTTTAGACACTGAATATTTGTCGTTTTAAAGCTCAGTTTGAAATGTTTTAGGTTTTCGTTATGTTCAAATTGATCATATTTTAGCAAACTTTTCGATCATATTAGCTCACTGAAGTGGTTCTGCGCACGCTCCGCTGTTTAAGTAGGTACTCTTTTGCGTTTTTTTAAAAGAAACATGTTTTACAAAGTTAGTCGAATTTTACACTTTTGCGGTCACCGTGAAATATTTTGTCTTGATATTAACCGACTTTATATTGACCGTCACGTCGAGCCCGTTGCGTAGACACCTCGTTTGTGTAGATCGGACGTGTTGCACTTAAAAAACATCGCAATATGGATTCTGTTTGGAATAATTTTAGCGTTTTCACCTACTTTAGACACTGAATATTTGTCGTTTTGAAGCTCAGTTTGAAATTTTTTAGTTTTTCGTTTCTGTTCAAATCGATCATCGTTTAGCATACTTTTCGATCATATTAGCTCACCGGAGTGTTTTTGCGCACGCTCCGCTGTTAAAGAAGGTATTCTCTGCGTAATTTTAAAAGATACATGTCATACAATGTTAGTCGAATTTTACACTTTTTCGGTCACCGTGAAATTTTTTGTCTTGATATTAACTCACTTTATATTGACCGTCGCATCGAGCCCGTTGCGTATACACCTCGTTTGTGTAGATCGGACCTGTGGCATTTTTAAAACTTCGCAATATGGATTCTGTTTGCAATAATTTTAGCGTTTTTACCTTCCTTAGACACTGAATATTTTTCATTTTGAAGCTCAGTTTGAAATGCTTTAGTTTGTCGTTTTTGTTCAAATTGATCATCTTTTAAAATACTTTTCGATCATATTAGCTTAACGGAGTGTTTTTGCGCGCGCTCCGCTGTTCTAGTTGATACTTTCCTGCGTTATTTTAAAAGATACATGCCATACAATGTTAGTCGAATTTTACACTTTTTCGTTCACCGTGAAATATTTTGTCTTGATATAAACCGACTTTATATTGACCGTTGCGTCGAAACCGTTGCGTAAATAGCTCGTTTCTGTAGACCGGACCTGTAGCATTTCAAAAACATCGCAATATGGATTCTGTTTGTAATAACTTTAGCGTTTTTACCTTCTTTAGACACTGAATATTTGTCGTTTTAAAGCTCAGTTTGAAATGTTTTAGGTTTTCGTTATGTTCAAATTGATCATATTTTAGCAAACTTTTCGATCATATTAGCTCACTGAAGTGGTTCTGCGCACGCTCCGCTGTTTAAGTAGGTACTCTTTTGCGTTTTTTTAAAAGAAACATGTCTTACAAAGTTAGTCGAATTTTACACTTTTGCGGTCACCGTGAAATATTTTGTCTTGATATTAACCGACTTTATATTGACCGTCACGTCGAGCCCGTTGCGTAGACACCTCGTTTGTGTAGATCGGACGTGTTGCACTTAAAAAACATCGCAATATGGATTCTGTTCGGAATAATTTTAGCGTTTTCACCTACTTTAGACACTGAATATTTGTCGTTTTGAAGCTCAGTTTGAAATTTTTTAGTTTGTCGTTTCTGTTTAAATCGATCACTTTTTAGCATACTTTTCGATCATATTAGCTCACCGGAGTGTTTTTGCGCACGCTCCGCTGTTAAAGAAGGTATTCTCTGCGTAATTTTAAAAGATACATGTCATACAATGTTAGTCGAATTTTACACTTTTTCGGTCACCGTGAAATATTTTGTCTTGATATTAACCGACTTTATATTGACCGTCGAGTCGAAGCCGTTGCGTAGACACCTCGTTTGTGTAGATCGGACTTGTGGCATTTCAAAAACATCGCAATATGGATTCTGTTTGCAATAGTTTTAGCGTTTTCACCTACTTTAGACACTGAATATTTGTCGTTTTGAAGCTGAGTTTGAAATGTTTTAGTTTGTCGTTTCTGTTTAAATCGATCACTTTTTAGCATACTTTTCGATCATATTTGCTCACCGAAGTGTTTTTGCGCACGCTCCGCTGTTAAAGTAGGTATTTTCTGCGTTATTTTAAAAGATACATGCCATACAATGTTAGTCGAATTTTACACTTTTTCGGTCACCGTGAAATATTTTGTCTTGATATAAACCGACTTTATATTGACCGTCGCGTCGATGACGTTGTTTAAACACCTTGTTTATGTAGACCGGACCTGTGGCATTTTTAAAACTTCGCAATATGGATTCTGTTTGCAATAATTTTAGCGTTTTCACCTACTTTAGACACTGAATATTTGTCGTTTTGAAGCTCAGTTTGAATTTTTTTAGTTTGTCGTTTCTGTTCAAATCGATCATCTTTTAGCATACTTTTCGATCATATTAGCTCACGGAAGTGGTTCTGCGCACGCTCCGCTGTTCAGGTAGGTACTCTTTTGCGATATTTTAAAAGATACATCCCAATAAAAGATAATCGATTTTTAAACATTTTCGGTCACCGTGAAATATTTTGTCTTGATATTAACCGACTTTATATTGACCGTCGCGTCGAGGCCGTTGCGTAGACACCTAGTTTGTGTAGATCGGACCTGTTGCACTTCAAAAACATCGCAATATGGATTCTGTTTGCAATAATTTTAGCGTTTTCACCTACTTTAGACACTGAATATTTGTCGTTTTGAAGCTCAGTTTGAAATGTTTTAGTTTGTCGTTTCTGTTTAAATTGATCATCTTTTAGCATACTTTTCGATCATATTAGCTCAACGGAGTGTTTTTGCGCACGCTCCGCTGTTGAGGTAGGTATTCTCTGCGTAATTTTAAAAGATACATGCCATACAATGTTAGTCGAATTTTACACTTTTTCGGTCACCGTGAAATTTTTTGTCTTGATATTAACTCACTTTATATTGACCGTCGCATCGAGCCCGTTGCGTAGACACAGCGTCTGTGTAGGTCGGACCTGTTGCACTTCAAAAACATCGCAATATGGATTCTGTTTGCAATAATTTTAGCGTTTTTACCTTCTTTAGACACTGAATATTTTTCATTTTGAAGCTCAGTTTGAAATGCTTTAGTTTGTCGTTTTTGTTCAAATTGATCATCTTTTAGAATACTTTTCGATCATATTAGCTTAACGGAGTGTTTTTGCGCGCGCTCCGCTGTTCTAGTTGATACTTTCCTGCGTTATTTTAAAAGATACATGCCATACAATGTTAGTCGAATTTTACACTTTTTCGTTCACCGTGAAATATTTTGTCTTGATATAAACCGACTTTATATTGACCGTCGCGTCGAACCCGTTACGTAAATAGCTTGTTTTTGTAGACCGGACCTGTGGCATTTCAAAAACATCGCAATATGGATTCTGTTTGTAATAACTTTAGCGTTTTTACCTACTTTAGACACTGAATATTTGTCGTTTTAAAGCTCAGTTTGAAATGTTTTAGGTTTTCGTTATGTTCAAATTGATCATCTTTTAGCAAAATTTTCGATCATATTAGCTCACCGAAGTGGTTCTGCGCACGCTCTGCTGTTTAAGTAGGTACTCTTTTGCGTTTTTTTAAAAGAAACATGTTTTACAATGTTAGTCGAATTTTACACTTTTTCGGTCACCGTGAAATATTTTGTCTTGATATTAACGGCCTTTATATTGACCGTCGCGTCGATGCCGTTGCGTAGACACCTCGTTTATGTAGAACGGACTTGTGGCATTTCAAAAACATCGCAATATGGATTCTGTTTGCAATAGTTTTAGCGTTTTCACCTACTTTAGACACTGAATATTTGTCGTTTTGAAGCTCAGTTTGAAATGTTTTAGTTTGTCGTTTCTGTTTAAATCGATCACTTTTTAGCATACTTTTCGATCATATTTGCTCACCGAAGTGTTTTTGCGCACGCTCCGCTGTTAAAGTAGGTATTTTCTGCGTAATTTTAAAAGATACATGCCATACAAAGTTAGTCGAATTTTACACTTTTTCGGTCACCGTGAAATATTTTGTCTTGATATTAACCGACTTTATATTGACCGTCGCATCGATTTCGTTGCGTAGATACCTCGTTTATGTAGACCGGACCTGTGACATTTTAAAAACATCGCAATATGGATTCTGTTTGCAATAATTTTAGCGTTTTAACCTACTTTATACACTGAATATTTGTCGTTTTGAAGCTCAGTTTGAAATGTTTTAGTTTGTCGTTTCTGTTCAAATCGATCATCGTTTAGCATACTTTTCGATCATATTAGCTCACCGGAGTGTTTTTGCGCACGCTCCGCTGTTAAAGAAGGTATTATCTGCGTAATTTTAAAAGATACATGCCATACAATGTTAGTCGAATTTTACACTTTTTCGGTCACCGTGAAATATTTTGTCTTGATATTAACCGACTTTATATTGACCGTCGCGTCGAGCCCGTTACGTAGACACCTCGTTTGTGTAGATCGGACCTGTTGCACTTCAAAAACATCGCAATATGGATTCTGTTTGTAATAACTTTAGCGTTTTCACCTACTTTAGACACTGAATATTTGTCATTTTAAAGCTCAGTTTGAAATGTTTTAGGTTGTCGTTTCTGTTCAAATCGATTATCTTTAAGCATATTTTTCGATCACATTAGCTCACTAAAGTGGTTTTGCGCACGCTCCGCTGTTAAAATATGTACTTTTTTGCAATATTTTAAAAGAAACATCCCATACAAAATTAGTCGAGTCTTACACTTTTTCGGTCACCGTGAAATATTTTGTCTTGATATTAACCGACTTTATATTGACCGTCGCATCGAGCCCGTTGCGTAGACACCTCGTCTGTGTAGGTCGGACCTGTTGCACTTTAAAAACATTGCAATATGGATTCTGTTTGAAATAACTTGAGCGTTTTCACCTACTTTAGACACTGAATATTTGTCGTTTTAAAGCTCAGTTTGAAATGTTTTAGTTTGTCGTTTCTGTTCAAATCGATCATCGTTTAGCATACTTTTCGATCATATTAGCTCACCGAAGTGGTACTGCGCACGCTCCGCTGTTCCAGAAGGTACTTTTTTGCGATATTTTAAAAGATACATCCCATACAAAGTAAGTCGAATTTTACACTTTTTTGGTCACCGTGAAATAATTTGTCTTGATAGTAACCGACTTTATATTGACCGTCGCGTCGAGCCCGTTGCATTGATACCGCGTTAGTGTTAATTGGACCTGTTGCACTTCAAAAACTTCGCAATATGGATTCTGTTTGCAATAATTTTTGCGTTTTCACCTACTTTAGACACTGAATATTTGTCGTTTTGAAGCTCAATTTGAAATGTTTTAGTTTGTCGTTTCTGTTCAAATCGATCATCTTTGAGCATACATTTCGATCATATTAGCTCACCGGAGTGTTTGTGCGCACGCTTCGTTGTTGATTTAGGTACGTTTTTGCGATATTTTAAAAGATACATACCATACAAAAATAGTCGAATTTTACACTTTTTCGGTCACCGTGAAATATTTTGTCTTGATATTAACCAACTTTATATTGACCGTCGCATCGACCTCGTTGCGTAGACACCTCGTTTATGTAGAACGGACCTGTAGCATTTTAAAAACATTGCAATATGGATTCTGTTTGCAATAATTTTAGCGTTTTCACCTACTTTAGACACTGAATATTTGTCGTTTTGAAGCTCAGTTTGAAATGTTTTAGTTTGTCGTTTCTGTTCAAATCGAACATCTTTTAGCATACTTTTCGATCATATTAGCACATTGAAGTGGTTTTGCACCCGCTTTACTGTTCTAGTAGGTACTCTTTTGCGATATTTTACAAGATACATCCCATACAAAGTTAGTCGATTTTTACACTTTTTCGGTCACCGTAAAATATTTTATCTTGATATTAACCGACTTTATATTGACCGTCGCATCGAGCCCGTTGCGTAGACACCTCGTCTGTGTAGATCGGACCTGTTTCACTTCAAAAACATCGCAATATGGATTCTGTTTGCAATAATTTTAGCGTTTTCACCTACTTTAGACACTGAAAATTTGTCGTTTTAAAGCTCAGTTTGAAATGTTTAAGGTTGTCGTTTCTGTTCAAATCGATTATCTTTTAGCATATTTTTTGATCACATTAGCTCACTGAAGTGGTTTTGCGCACGCTCCGCTGGTGAAATAGGTACTTTTTTGCGATATTTTAAAAAATACATCCCATACAAAGTTAGTCGAATTTTACACTTTTTCGGTCACCGTGAAATATTTAGTCTTGATATCAACCGACTTTATATTGACCGTCGCGTCGAGGCCGTCGCGTAGACACCTCGTCTGTGTAGATCGGACCTGTTGCACTTCAAAAACATCGCAATATGGATTCTGTTTGCAATAATTTTAGCGTTTTTACCTACTTTAGACACTGAATATTTGTCGTTTTGAAGCTCAGTTTGAAATGTTTTAATTTATCGTTTCTGTTTAAATCGATCATCTTTTAACATATTTTTAGATAATATTAGCTCCTCGGAGTGTTTGTGCGCACGCTTTGCTGTTCTAGTAGGAACTCTTTTGCGATAGTTTAAAAGATACATCCCATACAAAGTTAGTCGAATGTTACACTTTTTCTGTCACCGTGAAATATTTTGTCTTGATATAAACCGACTTTATATTGACTGTCGAATCGAGCCCGTTGCGTAGTCACCTCGTTTGTGTAGATCGGACCTGTTGCACTTCAAAAACATCGCAATATGGATTCTGTTTGCAATAATTTTAGCAATTTTACCTACTTTAGACACTGAATATTTGTCATTTTGAAGCTCAGTTGGAAATGTTTTAGTTTGTCGTTTCTGTTTAAATCAATCATCTTTTAGCATACTTTTCGATCATATTAGCTCAACGGAGTGTTTTTGCGCACGCTCCGCTGTTGTAGTAGGTATTCTCTGCGTAATTTTAAAAGATACATGCCATACAATGTTAGTCGAATTTTACACTTTTTCGGTCACCGTGAAATATTTTGTCTTGATATAAACCGACTTTATATTGACCGTCGCGTCGATGCCGTTGTTTAAACACCTTGTTTATGAAGACCGGACCTGTGGCATTTTTAAAACTTCGCAATATGGATTCTGTTTGCAATAATTTTAGCGTTTACACCTACTTTAGACACTGAATATTTGTCGTTTTGAAGCTTAGTTTGAAATGTTTTAGTTTGTCGTTTCTGTTTAAATTGATCATCTTTTAGCATACTTTTCGATCATATTAGCTCAACGGAGTGTTTTTGCGCACGCTTCGCTGTTGAAGTAGGTATTCTCTGCGTAATTTTAAAAGATACATGCCATACAATGTTAGTCGAATTTTACACTTTTTCGGTCACCGTGAAATTTTTTGTCTTGATATTAACTCACTTTATATTGACCGTCACATCGAGACCGTTGCATAGATACCTCGATTATGTAGATCGGACCTGTTGCACTTCAAAAACATTGCAATATGGATTCTGTTTTCAATAATTTTAGCGTTCTCACCTACTTTAGACACTGAATATTTGTCGTTTTAAAGCTCAGTTTGAAATGTTTTAGGTTGTCGTTTCTGTTCAAATCGATCATCTTTTAGCATACTTTTTGATCATATTAGCTCCTCGAAGTGTTTGTGCGCACGTTCCGCTGTTCTAGTTGGTACTTTCCTGCGTTATTTTAAAAGATACATGCCATACAATGTTAGTCGAATTTTACACTTTTTCGGTCACCGTGAAATATTTGTCTTGATATAAACCGACTTTATATTGACCGTCGCGTCGATGCCGTTGTGTAAACACCTTGTTTATGTAGACCGGTCCTCTGGCCTTTAAAAAACATCGCAATATGAATTCTGTTTGCAATAATTTTTGCGTTTTCACCTACTTTAGACACTGAATATTTGTCGTTTTGAAGCTCAGTTTGAAATGTTTTAGTTTGTCGTTTCTGTTTAAATCGATCACCTTTTAGCATTCTTTTCGATCATATTTGCTCACCGAAGTGTTTTTGCGCACGCTTCGCTGTTAAAGTAGGTATTTTCTGCGTAATTTTAAAAGATACATGGCATACAAAGTTAGTCAAATTTTACACTTTTTCGGTCACCGTGAAATATTTTGTCTTGATATTAACCGACTTTATATTGACCGTCGCATCGATTTCGTTGCGTAGACACCTCGTTTATGTAGACCGGACCTGTGACATTTTAAAAACATCGCAATATGGATTCTGTTTGCAATAATTTTAGCGTTTTAACCTACTTTATACACTGAATATTTGTCGTTTTGAAGCTCAGTTTGAAATGTTTTAGTTTGTCGTTTCTGTTCAAATCGATCATCGTTTAGCATACTTTTCGATCATATTAGCTCCCCGGAGTGTTTTTGCGCACGCTCTGCTGTTAAAGAAGGTATTCTCTGCGTAATTTTAAAAGATATATGCCATACAATGTTAGTCGAATTTTACACTTTTTCGGTCACCGTGAAATTTTTTGTCTTGATATTAACTCACTTTATATTGACCGTCGCATCGAGCCCGTTGCGTAGACACCGCGTCTGTGTAGGTCGGACCTGTTGCACTTCAAAAACATCGCAATATGGATTCTGTTTGCAATAATTTTAGCGTTTTCACCTACTTTAGATACTGAATATTTGTCGGTTTGAAGCTCAGTTTGAAATGTTTTAGGTTGTCGTTTCTGAAAGAAAGAAAGAAAGAAAGAAAGAAAATACATTTATTCGACTCAAATACAGTAATAAAAACACATATACAATAAACAGACAAACACACACATTTATTTAACATAAATATCGAGAGCGAGTCGAAAAGGCACCCTCTCAGCATTAATCGTGGCCGCAAAATGCAGGCCGCGACACTGATTTTCAGAGGGTGCCGGGTGTGGATATAGATAAAACACACAATAACTAAACAAAAAAAAAAGAATAACATAATACATACGAAAATAAACAAAATCAAAATAATAAAACATTAATATTTCTAGATTAAACGTATGAAATAAGAAAAAAATATATAATAAAAGAATAAAAATAAAATAAAACGGCATTGCAAGCGCTTACTTAGCTGCAAGCGCTTGCAAGCGCCTTCGACATTCAAGGCAAAACGGAACGCACCGGCGAGTAGGCGAAACAAACAAAAAAAAAAAAAAAAAAGACGAAATGTCAAACGTCAAGTGCTACATATCTATGATATGATCTGTGGAGAAAACTACGTCTCATCCGGTCCGACCGCCACGCCCTGTCTTTCTGCAAAAGATTTCGTTTTTGCCACGTTAATTATGTACGACACGTTGACATTGAAAATTCGTGCATCATGGGTATGTGGAGTAACTGGGTGTTGCAAAGGTGACAGGCCATTCTGTTCGCTCAGCGACAATGCAGAGTAAAATAGCGACCACAACGCAACATGGTCAAAAATGCCGACGCTGACTCCGCAAAGCGAAAACTCGTGTGCGAGAATGGGTCCATTGTGTGTGGAGGGCTGACTATGCAGATGACTTCTCCCCGGAATCGTTGTCCCCTGGCATGACGCGCATTCTTTGTTTGTAAGTATACCTGTGCTTTTCGTCATCATATTGGATTTTCAAAAGGTGTTTTTTCAGGTTCTTTTTGAATGTTTGTTTTGTGTTTAGGGCGCGCAACGGCGGGGGCAGAGTGTTCCAGCATCGAGTAGCGGCGAATTTAAAGGAACCCCGGAATGCGATTGTACGATGTCTCGGGGTCAGGAAGACGTTGGTGCACTCCCTTCTCCCACGTCCATTTCCACCTCGTGCCCATACCAAGTCCTCGTGTAAGTAGCGTGGTCGATGTGTCCTAATGACCTCGAACAGTAAGGTTGCAAGATGAAACTTTCTGCGATCTTCCATCCTCAGTAAGTTTGCAGCGTTGATGTATGGAGTAACGTGAGTCCGAGGAGGGATGTGGTAGCAGAATCTAATGCAGGCATTTTGTACGCGCTGTATGAGTTTCGCTGTACGAGCCAGCAGGCATGGGCCAAAGACAGTGTCACAGTAATTGAGCTTAGATAATATAAGTGATTCGCACAGAGTTATTCTGAGTTCTTCACTAAGGTATGGCCTTATTTTGTACAATAGTTTAAGTCTGAAAAAACAATTTCTTGTGCATTCTGTGATGTGGCTCTCAAATCTCAGATTACTGTCGAAGATCAGGCCCAGATTTCTTGCTTTTTCTGTCCTTTCTATTTCCTCCCCATTCACTGTAATTTTTATTAGGTTATCATCAAGTTTAGCAATATTCTTTGGTGTTCCTATTACCATAAGTTTTGATTTTTTGGCATTTAGCGTGAGGCAGTTGTTCATGCATCAGTCTGATATCCTTTGTAGCTCATTGTTTATCGTGACCACGGCATTTTGGCACTCTGCAGGGTCAAATGACAGGTAAAGCTGAAGGTCATCTGCATAGATGTGATGCTTACAGTGTAAAATGCTCTCAGTGATGTCGGCACTGTACAGAATGTACAGGATTGGACCCAATATTGAGCCTTGCGGTACACCTCTTTGCACTACCCGCTGTTTAGAGTGCAATTTTGTGCCATCTGCTCTACTTATCTCCACATATTGTTGCCTCTGATGTAGGTAACTATGGAACCATTTTATGGCGCCACTGTCAAGCCCATAGTAACTTAGTTTTGATGTCAGTAAGGGGATGTTAATAGCATCGAATGCCCGTGAGAAGTCAAGTAGCAGTAGGAAAGTCACACATCCCTGATCCTGAGCAGTCAGTAGATCATTTACCACCTTTCCGAGAGCAGTTCCCGTACCATGGCCCTTGCGAAAGCCAGATTGATATTTGGGCAGCATATTGTTGTCTTCTAAGTAGGTTGTGAGTTGATCACATACAATCCTTTCCAGGACTTTTGAGAGACATGGAAGAATGCTGATGGGGCGGAGGTCCTGCATTGTTACGGGAGGAATGGTTTTAGGTAGTGGCTTGACGACTGCTATCTTCCAACTATCGGGAAAAGTGTGTTCCAAAAGGGACCTGTTTATCATTTCAGTGATAGCATCAAGTGAGTGTGGCAAAGTCAGCCTAAGCATGTCCAAGGAGATGCCATCATGACCCTGTGCATTCGAGCGCAGTTTGTTTATGGTTTTTAGGACCAAGTCACTACCCACAGGCCGGAGGGAGAAAGTAGCAGTCTTATTGAAATTCTGATATTCAAAATATGTAAGTTGAGATATGGTGACCCTCCCACTACCAGGTACATTCAAAAAATGTGAGTTTATTTGGTCAGGGTCATTGAATGAGGGGGGTAGGTCAGTGTCAGTCTTCTTGCTGGGTATAATAGTCCCTTTGAGATTTTTCCATAACCTCTTTGGGTTCTTGAGATTGTTATTTATATGTTTGGCAAAGAAACATGATTTCTCCTTCTCAATGGCTTCAATGACTATATGCTTCATCTTTTTGTAGCTTTCCTTTAGATTAGCAGTGCCATGCTGTTTGTATTTTTTGAAATATTTGTCTCTAAGGTGCATCATATCCCTAACCGTGTCTGTGATCCAGGGGTGTGGTGGATGTTTGAATTTAAATGTTTTTAAGGGGGCATGTAAATCATAGAGTCCCCTGACACACAGTTCAAAAGCATCAACTACCTGATTAACTCCTAGGAATCCCTTAAAGTCAGTCCACGGGATCAGAGCAATGTCCCTGTTAAATAGGTCCACAAGTATATTCTTCATAGGCCTGTATGTCACCCACCTCTCACAGGGCTTCTCCTTTTTGATCTTGAATTCTGCCAGCAACATCGCGTGAGCACCCATATCCGGTGTTTACCTGACGGCCACCCGGACGGCGGGGACATCAGTACACACTACATCTATAAGCGTACTGCTATGGCTTGTGAAATGTGTAGGTTCATCAATCAGCTGGGTCAGGTTCAGAGTTTCAGTAAATTTAACAAAGGCCTTATACTTAGCGCTATCCCTATCCATCAAGTTAATATTAAAATCGCCCACCAGAATGATTCCATCTGCCCTTGAGAAAAACATCACAGATTCAGTAATGGCATCAAGAAACAAACCCACATTCTGCCATGGTGGCTTATAAGCCGTGCCCATAATGATGACTTGGTTCTGCAGGTGCAAGGACAACCACATCTGCTGCACCGATGGCTCATCGTTGGGGTGCCGGCACATTTTGACATTCATACATTTTCTTATGTAGAAACCCACACCTCCCCCACGATCCTTAGGCACACAACTCGGTCTCAGTATATGTCTTAGATGGTAGCCTGCTAGTTTAGGGGCTCGACAGTCCTCTTCACTCTCCATCCAGGTCTCATTTATTGCTAGCAGATCTGGCTCAGTCTCCTCCACTGCCACAACAAACTCCTCCTGCTTTGTACCCAGAGACCCCGCATTAAACAGACCTACTAACAGATTCTTTAGCCCGAGGCCTGTGCTGTTGGTAAGAATTTACATAAACTCAAATGGTAGACAATAATACAATTTAAAGAGCAATAGATTTTGATTTCATATTTGATTTTAATTAGAAGTGAAAGAAGATAAGAATTAAAATAGGATAAACAAAATAATATAAACGATAACTGAACTTGTTCTAAATATACCATTGCATTTTCTACTTTTAGATAATCGGGGTTCACGTAGCGACACAGAACGGACCAAATGGCAACCAACCAGATGCACAAATGATACTCGAAATCATGAATATGACATGCAAACAGCAGATACACATTGGATAGGTAAATAGTTACAAAAATCTTATTTATGTGAGTTTTATCAAGTGAAATACATAGTTGTATTAATTCTTGTTTAATGTCTTTTTTTCTGTCACAGAAAACGAGTCATGCAGACGAGTCGGTAAACACTCTGTCGATGTCAGCCGGCGTCCGAAACTGGTATACCTGCGCGCCGTCACTCTTTCGAGCGTAGATGCGACCCCGCTTCGTCCAGGAGTACCTCCACTGCTGTTTACGGCAATGCTCGCGCACCTGGTGGAACAGTTGGCGGTTTGAGCGCGTCAAGCGCTCGTTGACGTACACCCGGCCGCCGCCCTCGGCCACCAGGCCCCGACGCACGCGCGCGGCGCGCAGCAGCTCGTCGCGCAGGTGGCGGCGCGCCAGGCGCACCACGACGCGGCGCGCGCGAGCCCCGCCGGCCTCCGCCGGGGGCGCGCCCACGCGCTCCGCGAACACCACGTCGCGCTCCTCCAGCGGCACGCCCAGGCGCCCGGCCAGCACCAGCACGGCGTGCACGACGCTCTCGCCCTTCTGCTCCGGGAGCTGGCCGATCTCGAGGTCGGCCAGCAGCGCCTCCTGGTCACGGTCGTTGAGATCGACCTTCAGCCCGGCGATCGTCCGCTCCAGCCCTGCGACGACGTCGGTGCCGGCGTCCGCGCCGGCCTCCGCCCTACGCCGGTCCGCGGTGTCCACTCTTCGTTCGAGGGCATCGATACGCGCTGCGACGTCTCCGTTGGTGCAGTCGGCGGCTGTCTCGAGGGCGCGCATGCGCTCCTCGACGGCACCGAGGCGCCCCTCACAACGGACGACTCTACCTGACAACTCGCGCATGTCATCGCGCAGGGCATCGATCTGGGCACGGGTCGCCTTCATCTCGGAACTTATTTCCTCGCGGAATTGGCGGAGCTCAACGACAAACGACTGAAAATCGGAAAACTCCACCGACATGTTTTGCGGCGCTGTGTCATCGAGAATGAACATGTCCATATCCACCGGCTTTAGCACGCCCCGCCGCACAGTCACCCCGTCCTCCGAAGCCCTCACCGGAGTGTCAGTGTTGTCGGATTTTGGCTGCTTGCACTTGCACTCCATACACTTCCAAGCAGCTCTGTGTTCCCCAGTGAGAGTATTAAAAAAGCGCTGTTCCGACACTCCTGCGCACTCCAGATCGTAGTGCTGATGACACAGGCTGCACGTCAGGTATCGCCGGTGCAGAATGACCTGCCTGCATCCACTGCAGCAGAAACGGTTGGTGTCTGGCATAGTGGTAAATGTCGGTTACAACGGCCCGCTTTTACAGTGTTCGAAATTACAGCGCGTAGTGTTGTTTTTGTTGTTGTGTTCACTCAGGTAGGTCACTATTGTACACTTGTAATATTAGGTGATTATTTATTTGTGTTTAAAACTGTTATTTGCAATTAAAAATTCGGGAGCTAAACGAGATACGTGTTTCACTATACCCACTTTTTTTTTTTTTTTTCTGTTCAAATCGATCATCTTTTAGCATACTTTTCGATCATATTAGCTCCTCGAAGTGTTTGT
Source organism: Pyrausta purpuralis (assembly GCA_963924145.1). Taxonomy (NCBI): domain Eukaryota; kingdom Metazoa; phylum Arthropoda; class Insecta; order Lepidoptera; family Crambidae; genus Pyrausta; species Pyrausta purpuralis. Next base: position 10,713,880 of record OZ001668.1, on the reverse strand, counting down.
GCGCACGCTCCGCTGTTCTAGTTGGTACTTTCCTGCGTTATTTTAAAAGATACATGCCATACAATGTTAGTCGAATTTTACACTTTTTCGGTCACCGTGAAATATTTTGTCTTGATATAAACCGACTTTATATTGACCGTCGCGTCGATGCCGATGTTTAAACACCTTGTTTATGTAGACCGGACCTGTGGCATTTTTATAACTTCGCAATATGGATTCTGTTTGCAATAATTTTAGCGTTTTCACCTACTTTAGACACTGAATATTTGTCGTTTTGAAGCTCAGTTTGAAATGTTTTAGTTTGTCGTTTCTGTTCAAATCGATCACCTTTTAGCATACTTTTCGATCATATTTGCTCACCGAAGTGTTTTTGCGCACGCTCCGCTGTTAAAGAAGGTATTTTCTGCGTAATTTTAAAAGATACATGTCATACAATGTTAGTCGAATTTTACACTTTTTCGGTCACCGTGAAATATTTTGTCTTGATATTAACCGACTTTATATTGACCGTCGCATCGATTTCGTTGCGTAGACACCTCGTTTATGTAGACCGGACCTGTGACATTTTAAAAACATCGCAATATGGATTCTGTTTGCAATAATTTTAGCGTTTTAACCTACTTTATACACTGAATATTTGTCGTTTTGAAGCTCAGTTTGAAATGTTTTAGTTTGTCGTTTCTGTTCAAATCGATCATCGTTTAGCATACTTTTCGATCATATTAGCTCACCGGAGTGTTTTTGCGCACGCTCCGCTGTTAAAGAAGGTATTCTCTGCGTAATTTTAAAAGATACATGTCATACAATGTTAGTCGAATTTTACACTTTTTCGGTCACCGTGAAATTTTTTGTCTTGATATTAACTCACTTTATATTGACCGTCGCATCGAGCCCGTTGCGTATACACCTCGTTTGTGTAGATCGGACCTGTGGCATTTTTAAAACTTCGCAATATGGATTCTGTTTGCAATAATTTTAGCGTTTTCACCTACTTTAGACACTGAATATTTGTCGTTTTCAAGCTCAGTTTGAAATGTTTTAGTTTGTCGTTTCTGTTCAAATCGATCATCATTTAGCATATTATTCGATCATATTAGCTCACCGAAGTGGTACTGCGCACGCTCCGCTGTTCTAGTAGATACTCTTTTGCGATATTTTAAAAGATACATCCCATACAAAGTTAGTCGAATTTTACACTTTTGCGGTCACCGTGAAATATTTTGTCTTGATATTAACCGACTTTATATTGACCGTCACGTCGAGCCCGTTGCGTAGACACCTCGTTTGTGTAGATCGGACGTGTTGCACTTAAAAAACATCGCAATATGGATTCAGTTTGGAATAATTTTAGCGTTTTCACCTACTTTAGACACTGAATATTTGTCGTTTTGAAGCTCAGTTTGAAATTTTTTAGTTTGTCGTTTCTGTTCAAATCGATCATCGTTTAGCATACTTTTCGATCATATTAGCTCACCGGAGTGTTTTTGCGCACGCTCCGCTGTTAAAGAAGGTATTCTCTGCGTAATTTTAAAAGATACATGTCATACAATGTTAGTCGAATTTTACACTTTTTCGGTCACCGTGAAATTTTTTGTCTTGATATTAACTCACTTTATATTGACCGTCGCATCGAGCCCGTTGCGTATACACCTCGTTTGTGTAGATCGGACCTGTGGCATTTTTAAAACTTCGCAATATGGATTGTGTTTGCAATAATTTTAGCGTTTTCACCTACTTTAGGCACTGAATATTTGTCGTTTTGAAGCTCAGTTTGAAATTTTTTAGTTTGTCGTTTCTGTTCAAATCGATCATCTTTTAGCATACTTTTCGATCATATTAGCTCCTCGAAGTGTTTGTGCGCACGCTCCGCTGTTCTAGTTGGTACTTTCCTGCGTTATTTTAAAAGATACATGCCATACAATGTTTGTCGAATTTTACACTTTTTCGGTCACCGTGAAATATTTTGTCTTGACAAAACCGACTTTATATTGACCGTCGCGTCGATGACGTTGTTTAAACACCTTGTTTATGTAGACCGGACCTGTGGCATTTTTAAAACTTCGCAATATGGATTCTGTTTGCAATAATTTGAGCGTTTCACCTACTTTAGACACTGAATATTTGTCGTTTTGAAGCTCAGTTTGAAATTTTTTAGTTTGTCGTTTCTGTTCAAATCGATCATCTTTTAGCATACTTTTCGATCATATTAGCTCACGGAAGTGGTTCTGCGCACGCTCCGCTGTTCAGGTAGGTACTCTTTTGCGATATTTTAAAAGATACATCCCAATAAAAGATAATCGATTTTGAAACATTTTCGGTCACCGTGAAATATTTTGTCTTGATATTAACCGACTTTATATTGACCGTCGCGTCGAGGCCGTTGCGTAGACACCTAGTTTGTGTAGATCGGACCTGTTGCACTTCAAAAACATCGCAATATGGATTCTGTTTGCAATAATTTTAGCGTTTTCACCTACTTTAGACACTGAATATTTGTCGTTTTGAAGCTCAGTTTGAAATGTTTTAGTTTGTCGTTTCTGTTTAAATTGATCATCTTTTAGCATACTTTTCGATCATATTAGCTCAACGGAGTGTTTTTGCGCACGCTCCGCTGTTGAGGTAGGTATTCTCTGCGTAATTTTAAAAGATACATGCCATACAATGTTAGTCGAATTTCACACTTTTTCGGTCACCGTGAAATTTTTTGTCTTGATATTAACTCACTTTATATTGACCGTCGCATCGAGCCCGTTGCGTATACACCTCGTTTGTGTAGATCGGACCTGTGGCATTTTTAAAACTTCGCAATATGGATTCTGTTTGCAATAATTTTAGCGTTTTAACCTACTTTATACACTGAATATTTGTCGTTTTGAAGCTCAGTTTGAAATGTTTTAGTTTGTCGTTTCTGTTCAAATCGATCATCGTTTAGCATACTTTTCGATCATATTAGCTCACCGGAGTGTTTTTGCGCACGCTCCGCTGTTAAAGAAGGTATTATCTGCGTAATTTTAAAAGATACATGCCATACAATGTTAGTCGAATTTTACACTTTTTCGGTCACCGTTAAATTTTTTGTCTTGATATTAACTCACTTTATATTGACCGTCGCATCGAGCCCGTTGCGTAGACACCTCGTTTGTGTAGATTGGACCTGTTGCACTTCAAAAACATCGCAATATGGATTCTGTTTGTTATAACTTTAGCGTTTTCACCTACTTTAGACACTGAATATTTTTCATTTTGAAGCTCAGTTTGAAATGCTTTAGTTTGTCGTTTTTGTTCAAATTGATCATCTTTTAGAATACTTTTCGATCATATTAGCTTAACGGAGTGTTTTTGCGCGCGCTCCGCTGTTCTAGTTGATACTTTCCTGCGTTATTTTAAAAGATACATTCCATACAATGTTAGTCGAATTTTACACTTTTTCGTTCACCGTGAAATATTTTGTCTTGATATAAACCGACTTTATATTGACCGTTGCGTCGAAACCGTTGCGTAAATAGCTTGTTTCTGTAGACCGGACCTGTGGCATTTCAAAAACATCGCAATATGGATTCTGTTTGTAATAACTTTAGCGTTTTTACCTACTTTAGACACTGAATATTTGTCGTTTTAAAGCTCAGTTTGAAATGTTTTAGGTTTTCGTTATGTTTAAATTGATCATATTTTAGCAAACTTTTCGATCATATTAGCTCACTGAAGTGGTTCTGCGCACGCTCCGCTGTTTAAGTAGGTACTTTTTTGCGTTTTTTTTAAAGAAACATGTTTTACAATGTTAGTCGAATTTTACACTTTTTCGGTCACCGTGAAATATTTTGTCTTGATATTAACGGACTTTATATTGACCGTCGCGTCGATGCCGTTGCGTAGACACCTTGTTTATGTAGACCGGACCTGTGACATTTTAAAAACATCGCAATATGGATTCTGTTTGCAATAATTTTAGCGTTTTAACCTACTTTATACACTGAATATTTGTCGTTTTGAAGCTCAGTTTGAAATTTTTTAGTTTGTCGTTTCTGTTCAAATCGATCATCGTTTAGCATACTTTTCGATCATATTAGCTCACCGAAGTGTTTTTGCGCACGCTCCGCTGTTAAAGAAGGTAGTATCTGCGTAATTTTAAAAGATACATGCCATACAATGTTAGTCGAATTTTACACTTTTTCGGTCACCGTTAAATTTTTTGTCTTGATATTAACTCACTTTATATTGACCGTCGCATCGAGTCCGTTGCGTAGACACCTCGTTTGTGTAGATCGGACCTGTTGCACTTCAAAAACATCGCAATATGGATTCTGTTTGTTATAACTTTAGTGTTTTCACCTACTTTAGACACTGAATATTTGTCATTTTAAAGCTCAGTTTGAAATGTTTTAGGTTGTCGTTTCTGTTCAGATCGATTATGTTTAAGCATATTTTTCAATCACATTAGCTCACTAAAGTGATTAAATCGATCATTTTTTAGCATATTTTTCGATCATATTAGCTCACCGGAGTGTTTTTGCGCACGCTTCGCTGTTAATGTAGGTATTATCTGCGTAATTTTTAAAGATACATGCCATACAATGTTAGTCGCATTTTACACTTTTTTGGTTACCGTGAAATATTTTGTCTTGATATTAACCGACTTTATATTGACCGTCGCGTCGAGCCCGTTGCGTAGACACCTCGTTTGTGTAGATCGGACCTGTTGCACTTCAAAAACATCGCAATATGGATTCTGTTTGCAATAATTTTAGCGTTTTTACCTTCTTTAGACACTGAATATTTTTCATTTTGAAGCTCAGTTTGAAATGCTTTAGTTTGTTGTTTCTGTTCAAATTGATCATATTTTAGCGTACTTTTCGATCATATTAGCTTAACGGAGTGTTTTTGCGCGCGCTCCGCTGTTCTAGTTGATACTTTCCTGCGTTATTTTAAAAGATACATGCCATACAATGTTAGTCGAATTTTACACTTTTTCGGTCACCGTGAAATTTTTTGTCTTGATATTAACTCACTTTATATTGACCGTCGCATCGAGCCCGTTGCGTAGATACCTCGTTTGTGTAGATCGGACCTGTTGCACTTCAAAAACATCGCAATATGGATTCTGTTTGTAATAACTTTAGCGTTTTCACCTACTTTAGACACTGAATATTTGTCATTTTAAAGCTCAGTTTGAAATGTTTTAGGTTGTCGTTTCTGTTCAAATCGATTATCTTTAAGCATATTTTTCGATCACATTAGCTCAATAAAGTGGTTTTGCGCACGCTCCGCTGTTGAAATAGGTGCTTTTTTGCGATATTTTAAAAGAAACATCCCATACAAAATTAGTCGAGTCTTACACTTTTTCGGTCACCGTGAAATATTTTGTCTTGATATTAACCGACTTTATATTGACCGTCGCATTGAGCCCGTTGCGTAGACACATCGTCTGTGTAGGTCGGACCTGTTGCCTTTCAAAAACATCGCAATATGGATTCTGTTTGTAATAACTTTAGCGTTTTCACCTACTTTAGACACTGAATATTTGTCGTTTTAAAACTCAGTTTGAAATGTTTTAGGTTGTCGTTTCTGTTCAAATCGATTATCTTTTAGCATATTTATTGATCACATTATCTCACTAAAGTGGTTTTGCGCACGTTTCGCTGTGGAAATAGGTACTTTTTTGCGATATTTTAAAAGATTCATCCCATACAAAATTAGTCGAATTTTACACTTTTTCGGTCACCGTGAAATATTTTGTCTTGATATTAACCGACTTTATATTGACCGTCCCGTCGAGCCCGTTGCGTAGACACCTCGTTTGTGTAGATCGGACCTATTGCACTTCAAAAACATGGCAATATGAATTCTGTTTGCAATAATTTTAGCGTTTTCACCTTCTTTAGACACTGAATATTTGTCATTTTGAAGCTCAGTTTGAAATGTTTTAGTTTGTCGTTTCTGTTCAAATTGATCATCTTTTAGCATACTTTTCGATCATATTAGCTCAACGGAGTGGTACTGCGCACGCTCCGCTGTTTCAGTAGATACTCTTTTGCGATATTTTAAAAGATACATCCCATAAAAAGTTAGTCGAATTTTACACTTTTTCGGTCACCGTGAAGTATTTTGTCTTGATATTAACCGACTTTATATTGACCGTCGCGTCGAGCTCGTTGCGTAGACACCTCGTTTGTGTAGATCGGACCTGTTGCATTTCAAAAACATTGCAATATGGATTCTGTTTGCAATAATTTTAGCGTTTTCACCTACTTTAGACACTGAATATTTGACGTTTTGAAGCTCAGTTTGAAATGTTTTAGTTTGTCGTTTCTGTTCAAATCGATCATTTTTTAGCATACTTTTCGATCATATTAGCTCACCGGAGTGTTTTTGCGCACGCTCCGCTGTTAAAGAAGGTAGTATCTGCGTAATTTTAAAAGATACATGCCATACAATGTTAGTCGAATTTTACACTTTTTCGGTCACCGTGAAATATTTTGTATTGATATTAACCGACTTTATTTTTACCGTCGCATCGAGCCCGTAGCGTAGACACATTGATTGTGTAGATTGGACCTGTTGCACTCCAAAAACATCGCAATATGGATTCTGTTTGCAATAAATTTAGCGTTTTCACCTACTTTAGACACTGAATATTTGTCGTTTTCAAGCTCAGTTTGAAATGATTTAGTTTGTCGTTTCTGTTCAAATCGATTATTTTTTAGCATACTTTTCGATCATATTAGCTCCTAGGAGTGTTTGTGCGCACGCTCCGCTGTTCTAATTGGTATTTTCCTGCGTTATTTTAAAAGATACATGCCATACAATGTTCGTCGAATTTTACACTTTTTCGGTCACCGTGAAATATTTTGTCTTGATATAAACCGACTTTATATTGACCGTCGCGTCGATGCCGTTGTGTAAACACCTCGTTTATGTAGACCGGACCTGTGGCATTTCAAAAACATCGCAATATGGATTCTGTTTGCAATAATTTTTGCGTTTTCACCTACTTTAGACACTGAATATTTGTCGTTTTAAAGCTCAGTTTGAAATGTTTAAGGTTTTCGTTTCTGTTCAAATCGATCATCTTTTAGCCATCTTTTCGATCATATTAGCTCACCGAAGTGGTTCTGCTCACGCTCCGCTGTCTAAGTAGGTACTCTTTTGCGTTTTTTTAAAAGAAACATGTTTTACAATGTTAGTCGAATTTTACACTTTTTCGGTCACCGTGAAATATTTTGTCTTGATATTAACCGACTTTATATTGACCGTCGCGTCGATGCCGTTGCGTAGACACCTCGTTTATGTAGACCGGACTTGTGGCATTTCAAAAACATCGCAATATGGATTCTGTTTGCAATAATTTTAGCGTTTTAACCTACTTTATACACTGAATATTTGTCGTTTTGAAGCTCAGTTTGAAATGTTTTAGTTTGTCGTTTCTGTTCAAATCGATCATCGTTTAGCATACTTTTCGATCATATTAGCTCACCGGAGTGTTTTTGCGCACGCTCCGCTGTTAAAGAAGGTATTATCTGCGTAATTTTAAAAGATACATGCCATACAATGTTAGTCGAATTTTACACTTTTTCGGTCACCGTTAAATTTTTTGTCTTGATATTAACTCACTTTATATTGACCGTCGCATCGAGCCCGTTGCGTAGACACCTCGTTTGTGTAGATCGGACCTGTTGCACTTCAAAAACATCGCAATATGGATTCTGTTTGTTATAACTTTAGCGTTTTCACCTACTTTAGACACTGAATATTTGTCATTTTAAAGCTCAGTTTGAAATGTTTTAGGTTAACGTTTCTGTTCAGATCGATTATCTTTAAGCATATTTTTCAATCACATTAGCTCACTAAAGTGATTAAATCGATCATTTTTTAGCATATTTTTCGATCATATTAGCTCACCGGAGTGTTTTTGCGCACGCTCCGCTGTTAAAGTAGGTATTATCTGCGTAATTTTAAAAGATACATGCCATACAATGTTAGTCGAATTTTACACTTTTTTGGTCACCGTGAAATATTTTGTCTTGATATTAACCGACTTTATATTGACCGTCGCGTCGAGCCCGTTGTGTAGACACCTCGTTTGTGTAGATCGGACCTGTTGCACTTCAAAAACATCGCAATATGGATTCTGTTTGCAATAATTTTAGCGTTTTTACCTTCTTTAGACACTGAATATTTTTCATTTTGAAGCTCAGTTTGAAATGCTTTAGTTTGTCGTTTTTGTTCAAATTGATCATCTTTTAGAATACTTTTCGATCATATTAGCTTAACGGAGTGTTTTTGCGCGCGCTCCGCTGTTCTAGTTGATACTTTCCTGCGTTATTTTAAAAGATACATGCCATACAATGTTAGTCGAATTTTACACTTTTTCGTTCACCGTGAAATATTTTGTCTTGATATAAACCGACGTTATATTGACCGTTGCGTCGAAACCGTTGCGTAAATAGCTTGTTTCTGTAGACCGGACCTGTGGCATTTCAAAAACATCGCAATATGGATTCTGTTTGTAATAACTTTAGCGTTTTTACCTACTTTAGACACTGAATATTTGTCGTTTTAAAGCTCAGTTTGAAATGTTTTAGGTTTTCGTTATGTTCAAATTGATCATATTTTAGCAAACTTTTCGATCATATTAGCTCACTGAAGTGGTTCTGCGCACGCTCCGCTGTTTAAATAGGTACTTTTTTGCGTTTTTTTTAAAGAAACATGTTTTACAATGTTAGTCGAATTTTACACTTTTTCGGTCACCGTGAAATATTTTGTCTTGATATTAACGGACTTTATATTGACCGTCGCGTCGATGCCGTTGCGTAGACACCTTGTTTATGTAGACCGGACCTGTGACATTTTAAAAACATCGCAATATGGATTCTGTTTGCAATAATTTTAGCGTTTTAACCTACTTTATACACTGAATATTTGTCGTTTTGAAGCTCAGTTTGAAATGTTTTAGTTTGTCGTTTCTGTTCAAATCGATCATCGTTTAGCATACTTTTCGATCATATTAGCTCAACGGAGTGTGTTTGCGCACGCTCCGCTGTTAAAGAAGGTAGTATCTGCGTAATTTTAAAAGATACATGCCATACAATGTAAGTCGAATTTTACACTTTTTCGGTCACCGTTAAATTTTTTGTCTTGATATTAACTCACTTTATATTGACCGTCGCATCGAGTCCGTTGCGTAGACACCTCGTTTGTGTAGATCGGACCTGTTGCACTTCAAAAACATCGCAATATGGATTCTGTTTGCAATAATTTTAGCGTTTTTACCTTCTTTAGACACTGAATATTTTTCATTTTGAAGCTCAGTTTGAAATGCTTTAGTTTGTTGTTTCTGTTCAAATTGATCATATTTTAGCGTACTTTTCGATCATATTAGCTTAACGGAGTGTTTTTGCGCGCGCCCCGCTGTTCTAGTTGATACTTTCCTGCGTTATTTTAAAAGATACATGCCATACAATGTTAGTCGAATTTTACACTTTTTCGGTCACCGTGAAATTTTTTGTCTTGATATTAACTCACTTTATATTGACCGTCGCATCGAGCCCGTTGCGTAGATACCTCGTTTGTGTAGATCGGACCTGTTGCACTTCAAAAACATCGCAATATGGATTCTGTTTGTAATAACTTTAGCGTTTTCACCTACTTTAGACACTGAATATTTGTCATTTTAAAGCTCAGTTTGAAATGTTTTAGGTTGTCGTTTCTGTTCAAATCGATTATCTTTAAGCATATTTTTCGATCACATTAGCTCAATAAAGTGGTTTTGCGCACGCTCCGCTGTTGAAATAGGTGCTTTTTTGCGATATTTTAAAAGAAACATCCCATACAAAATTAGTCGAGTCTTACACTTTTTCGGTCACCGTGAAATATTTTGTCTTGATATTAACCGACTTTATATTGACCGTCGCATTGAGCCCGTTGCGTAGACACATCGTCTGTGTAGGTCGGACCTGTTGCCTTTCAAAAACATCGCAATATGGATTCTGTTTGTAATAACTTTAGCGTTTTCACCTACTTTAGACACTGAATATTTGTCGTTTTAAAACTCAGTTTGAAATGTTTTAGGTTGTCGTTTCTGTTCAAATCGATTATCTTTTAGCATATTTATTGATCACATTATCTCACTAAAGTGGTTTTGCGCACGTTTCGCTGTGGAAAAAGGTACTTTTTTGCGATATTTTAAAAGATTCATCCCATACAAAATTAGTCGAATTTTACACTTTTTCGGCCACCGTGAAATATTTTGTCTTGATATTAACCGACTTTATATTGACCGTCCCGTCGAGCCCGTTGCGTAGACACCTCGTTTGTGTAGATCGGACCTATTGCACTTCAAAAACATGGCAATATGAATTCTGTTTGCAATAATTTTAGCGTTTTCACCTTCTTTAGACACTGAATATTTGTCATTTTGAAGCTCAGTTTGAAATGTTTTAGTTTGTCGTTTCTGTTCAAATTGATCATCTTTTAGCATACTTTTCGATCATATTAGCTCAACGGAGTGGTACTGCGCACGCTCCGCTGTTTCAGTAGGTACTCTTTTGCGATATTTTAAAAGATACATCCCATAAAAAGTTAGTCGAATTTTACACTTTTTCGGTCACCGTGAAGTATTTTGTCTTGATATTAACCGACTTTATATTGACCGTCGCGTCGAGCTCGTTGCGTAGACACGTCGTTTGTGTAGATCGGACCTGTTGCATTTCAAAAACATTGCAATATGGATTCTGTTTGCAATAATTTTAGCGTTTTCACCTACTTTAGACACTGAATATTTGACGTTTTGAAGCTCAGTTTGAAATGTTTTAGTTTGTCGTTTCTGTTCAAATCGATCATTTTTTAGCATACTTTTCGATCATATTAGCTCACCGGAGTGTTTTTGCGCACGCTCCGCTGTTAAAGAAGGTAGTATCTGCGTAATTTTAAAAGATACATGCCATACAATGTTAGTCGAATTTTACACTTTTTCGGTCACCGTGAAATATTTTGTATTGATATTAACCGACTTTATTTTTACCGTCGCATCGAGCCCGTAGCGTAGACACATTGATTGTGTAGATTGGACCTGTTGCACTCCAAAAACATCGCAATATGGATTCTGTTTGCAATAAATTTAGCGTTTTCACCTACTTTAGACACTGAATATTTGTCGTTTTCAAGCTCAGTTTGAAATGATTTAGTTTGTCGTTTCTGTTCAAATCGATTATTTTTTAGCATACTTTTCGATCATATTAGCTCCTAGGAGTGTTTGTGCGCACGCTCCGCTGTTCTAATTGGTATTTTCCTGCGTTATTTTAAAAGATACATGCCATACAATGTTCGTCGAATTTTACACTTTTTCGGTCACCGTGAAATATTTTGTCTTGATATAAACCGACTTTATATTGACCGTCGCGTCGATGCCGTTGTGTAAACACCTCGTTTATGTAGACCGGACCTGTGGCATTTCAAAAACATCGCAATATGGATTCTGTTTGCAATAATTTTTGCGTTTTCACCTACTTTAGACACTGAATATTTGTCGTTTTAAAGCTCAGTTTGAAATGTTTTAGTTGGTCGTTTCTGTTCAAATCGATCATCTTTTAGCATGTTTTTGGTTTTTATTAGCTCACTAAAGTGTTTGTGCGCACGTTTCGCTGTTGAAGTAGGTACTCTTTTGCGATATTTTAAAAGATACATCCCATACAAAGTTAGTCGAATTTTACACTTTTTCGGTCACCGTGAAATATTTTTTCTTGATATTAACCGACTTTATATTGACTGTCGCATCGAGCCCGTTGCGTACACACCTCGATTGTGTAGATCGGACCTGTTGCACTTCAAAAACATCAAAATATGGATTTTGTTTGCAATAATTTTGACGTTTTTACCTACTTTAGACACTGAATATTTGTGGTTTTAAAGCTCAGTTTGAAATGTTTTAGTTTGTCGTTTCTGTTTAAATCGATCACATTTTAGCATACTTTTCGATCATATTAGTTCACCGAAGTGTTTGTGCGCACGTTATGTTGTTAAAATAGGAACTCTCTTGCGTTATTTTAAAAGATACATGCCATACAATGTTAGTCGAATTTTACACCTTTTCGGTCACCGTGAAATATTTTGTCTTGATATTAACCGACTTTATATTGACCGTTGCGTCGAACCCGTTGCGTAGACACCTCGTCTGTGTAGATCGGACCTGTTGCACTTCAAAAACATCGCAATATGGATTCGGTTTGCAATAATTTTAGCGTTTTCACCTACTTTAGACACTGAATATTTGTCGGTTTGAAGCTCAGTTTGAAATGTTTTAGTTTGTCGTTTCTGTTCAAATCGATTATCTTTTAGCATACTTTTCGATCATAATAGCTCACGAGAGTGTTTGTGCGCACGTTTCGCTGTTGAAGTAGGTACTCTTTTGTGATATTTTAAAAGATACATCCCATACAAAGTTAGTCGAATTTTACACTTTTTCGGTCACCGTGAAATATTTTTTCTTGATATTAACCGACTTTATATTGACCGTCGCATCGAGCCCGTTGCGTAGACACATTGATTGTGTAGATTGGACCTGTTGCACTCCAAAAACATCGCAATATGGATTCTGTTTGCAATAAATTTAGCGTTTTCACCTACTTTAGACACTGAATATTTGTCGTTTTCAAGCTCAGTTTGAAATGATTTAGTTTGTCGTTTCTGTTCAAATCGATTATTTTTTAGCATACTTTTCGATCATATTAGCTCCTAGGAGTGTTTGTGCGCACGCTCCGCTGTTCTAATTGGTATTTTCCTGCGTTATTTTAAAAGATACATGCCATACAATGTTCGTCGAATTTTACACTTTTTCGGTCACCGTGAAATATTTTGTCTTGATATAAACCGACTTTATATTGACCGTCGCGTCGAGCCCGTTGCGTAGATACCTCGTTTGTGTAGATCGGACCTGTTGCACTTCAAAAACATCGCAATATGGATTCTGTTTGTAATAACTTTAGCGTTTTCACCTACTTTAGACACTGAATATTTGTCATTTTAAAGCTCAGTTTGAAATGTTTTAGGTTGTCGTTTCTGTTCAAATCGATTATCTTTAAGCATATTTTTCGATCACATTAGCTCAATAAAGTGGTTTTGCGCACGCTCCGCTGTTGAAATAGGTGCTTTTTTGCGATATTTTAAAAGAAACATCCCATACAAAATTAGTCGAGTCTTACACTTTTTCGGTCACCGTGAAATATTTTGTCTTGATATTAACCGACTTTATATTGACCGTCGCATTGAGCCCGTTGCGTAGACACATCGTCTGTGTAGGTCGGACCTGTTGCCTTTCAAAAACATCGCAATATGGATTCTGTTTGTAATAACTTTAGCGTTTTCACCTACTTTAGACACTGAATATTTGTCGTTTTAAAACTCAGTTTGAAATGTTTTAGGTTGTCGTTTCTGTTCAAATCGATTATCTTTTAGCATATTTATTGATCACATTATCTCACTAAAGTGGTTTTGCGCACGTTTCGCTGTGGAAAAAGGTACTTTTTTGCGATATTTTAAAAGATTCATCCCATACAAAATTAGTCGAATTTTACACTTTTTCGGTCACCGTGAAATATTTTGTCTTGATATTAACCGACTTTATATTGACCGTCCCGTCGAGCCCGTTGCGTAGACACCTCGTTTGTGTAGATCGGACCTATTGCACTTCAAAAACATGGCAATATGAATTCTGTTTGCAATAATTTTAGCGTTTTCACCTTCTTTAGACACTGAATATTTGTCATTTTGAAGCTCAGTTTGAAATGTTTTAGTTTGTCGTTTCTGTTCAAATTGATCATCTTTTAGCATACTTTTCGATCATATTAGCTCAACGGAGTGGTACTGCGCACGCTCCGCTGTTTCAGTAGGTACTCTTTTGCGATATTTTAAAAGATACATCCCATAAAAAGTTAGTCGAATTTTACACTTTTTCGGTCACCGTGAAGTATTTTGTCTTGATATTAACCGACTTTATATTGACCGTCGCGTCGAGCTCGTTGCGTAGACACCTCGTTTGTGTAGATCGGACCTGTTGCATTTCAAAAACATTGCAATATGGATTCTGTTTGCAATAATTTTAGCGTTTTCACCTACTTTAGACACTGAATATTTGACGTTTTGAAGCTCAGTTTGAAATGTTTTAGTTTGTCGTTTCTGTTCAAATCGATCATTTTTTAGCATACTTTTCGATCATATTAGCTCACCGGAGTGTTTTTGCGCACGCTCCGCTGTTAAAGAAGGTAGTATCTGCGTAATTTTAAAAGATACATGCCATACAATGTTAGTCGAATTTTACACTTTTTCGGTCACCGTGAAATATTTTGTATTGATATTAACCGACTTTATTTTTACCGTCGCATCGAGCCCGTAGCGTAGACACATTGATTGTGTAGATTGGACCTGTTGCACTCCAAAAACATCGCAATATGGATTCTGTTTGCAATAAATTTAGCGTTTTCACCTACTTTAGACACTGAATATTTGTCGTTTTCAAGCTCAGTTTGAAATGATTTAGTTTGTCGTTTCTGTTCAAATCGATTATTTTTTAGCATACTTTTCGATCATATTAGCTCCTAGGAGTGTTTGTGCGCACGCTCCGCTGTTCTAATTGGTATTTTCCTGCGTTATTTTAAAAGATACATGCCATACAATGTTCGTCGAATTTTACACTTTTTCGGTCACCGTGAAATATTTTGTCTTGATATAAACCGACTTTATATTGACCGTCGCGTCGATGCCGTTGTGTAAACACCTCGTTTATGTAGACCGGACCTGTGGCATTTCAAAAACATCGCAATATGGATTCTGTTTGCAATAATTTTTGCGTTTTCACCTACTTTAGACACTGAATATTTGTCGTTTTAAAGCTCAGTTTGAAATGTTTTAGTTCGTCGTTTCTGTTCAAATCGATCATCTTTTAGCATGTTTTTGGTTTTTATTAGCTCACTAAAGTGTTTGTGCGCACGTTTCGCTGTTGAAGTAGGTACTCTTTTGCGATATTTTAAAAGATACATCCCATACAAAGTTAGTCGAATTTTACACTTTTTCGGTCACCGTGAAATATTTTTTCTTGATATTAACCGACTTTATATTGACTGTCGCATCGAGCCCGTTGCGTACACACCTCGATTGTGTAGATCGGACCTGTTGCACTTCAAAAACATCAAAATATGGATTTTGTTTGCAATAATTTTGACGTTTTTACCTACTTTAGACACTGAATATTTGTGGTTTTAAAGCTCAGTTTGAAATGTTTTAGTTTGTCGTTTCTGTTTAAATCGATCACATTTTAGCATACTTTTCGATCATATTAGTTCACCGAAGTGTTTGTGCGCACGTTATGTTGTTAAAATAGGAACTCTCTTGCGTTATTTTAAAAGATACATGCCATACAATGTTAGTCGAATTTTACACCTTTTCGGTCACCGTGAAATATTTTGTCTTGATATTAACCGACTTTATATTGACCGTTGCGTCGAACCCGTTGCGTAGACACCTCGTCTGTGTAGATCGGACCTGTTGCACTTCAAAAACATCGCAATATGGATTCGGTTTGCAATAATTTTAGCGTTTTCACCTACTTTAGACACTGAATATTTGTCGGTTTGAAGCTCAGTTTGAAATGTTTTAGTTTGTCGTTTCTGTTCAAATCGATTATCTTTTAGCATACTTTTCGATCATAATAGCTCACGAGAGTGTTTGTGCGCACGTTTCGCTGTTGAAGTAGGTACTCTTTTGTGATATTTTAAAAGATACATCCCATACAAAGTTAGTCGAATTTTACACTTTTTCGGTCACCGTGAAATATTTTTTCTTGATATTAACCGACTTTATATTGACCGTCGCATCGAGCCCGTTGCGTAGACACCTCGATTGTGTAGATCGAACCTGTTGCACTTCAAAAACATCAAAATATGGATTTTGTTTGCAATAATTTTGACGTTTTTACCTACTTTAGACACTGAATATTTGTGGTTTTAAAGCTCAGTTTGAAATGTTTTAGTTTGTCGTTTCTGTTCAAATCGATCATCTTTTAGCATGTTTTTGGTTTTTATTAGCTCACCAAAGTGGTTCTGCGCACCCTCCGCTATACTAGTAGGTACTCTTTTGCGATATTTTAAAAGATACATCCCATACAAAGTTAGTCGAATTTTACCCTTTTTCGGTCACCGTGAAATATTTTGTCTTGATATTAACCGACTTTATATTGACCGTCGCATCGAACCCGTTGCGTAGACACCTCGTCTGTGTAGACCGGACTTGTTGCACTTTAAAAACATCGCAATATGGATTCTGTTTGCAATAATTTTAGCGGTTTCACCCACTTTAGACACTGAATATGTGTCGTTTTAAAGCTCAGTTTGAAATGTTTTAGTTTGCCGTTTCTGTTCAAATCGATCATCTTTTAGCATTCTTTTCGATCATATTAGCTCACCGAAGTTGTTCTGCGCACGCTCCGCTGTTAAAATAGGTACTCTTTTGCGATAATTTAAAAGATGCATCCCATACAAAGTTAGTCGAATTTTACACTTTTTCGGTCACCGTGAAATATTTTGTATTGATATTAACCGACTTTATATTGACCGTCGCATCGAGCCCGTTACATAGACACATCGCTTGTGTAGATCGGACCTGTTGCACTTCAAAAACATCGCAATATGGATTCTGTTTGCAATAATTTTAGCGTTTTCAACTACTTTAGACACTGAATATTTGTCGTTTTAAAGCTTAGTTTGAAATGTCTTAGTTTGTCGTTTCTGTTCAAATCGATCATCTTTTAGCTTATTTTTCTTTTTTATTAGCTCACCGAAGTGGTTTTGCGCACGCTCCGCTATTCTTGTAGGTACTCTTTTGCGATATTTTAAAAGATACATGCCATACAATGTTAGTCGAATTTTACACTTTTTCGGTCACCGTGAAATGTTTTGTCTTGATATTAACCGACTTTATATTGACCGTCGCGTCGATATCGTCGCGTTGACACCGCGTTTGTGTAGACCGGACCTGTGCCATTTTAAAAACATCGCAATATGTATTCTGTTTGCAAAAATTTTAGCGTTTTCACCTACTTTAGACACTAAATATTTGTCATTTTAAAACTTAGTTTGAAATGTTTTAGTTGGTCGTTTCTGTTCAAATTGATAATATTTTAGCATACTTTTCGATCATACTAGCTCACGAGAGTGTTTGTACTCACGTTTCGCTGTTGAAGTAGGTACTCTTTTGCGATATTTCAAAAGGTACATCCCATTAAAAGTTAATCGATTTTTACACATTTTCGGTCACCGTGAAATATTTTGTCTTCATATTAACCGACTTTGTATTGACCGTCGCGTCGAGGCCGTTTCGTAGACACCTCGATTTTGTAGATCGGAACTGTTGCACTTCAAAAACATTGCAATATGGATTCTGTTTGCAATAATTTAAGCGTTTTCACCGACTTTAGACACTGAATATTTGTCGTTTTAAAGCTTAGTTTGAAATGTTTTAGTTTGTCGTTTCTGTTCAAATCGATCATCTTTTAGCATACTTTTCGATCATATTAGCTCCTAGGAGTGTTTTTGCGCAAGCTCCGCTGTTCTAGTAGGTACTCTCTGCGTTATTTCAAAAGATACATGCCATACAATGGCAGTCGAATTTTACACTTTTTCGGTCACCTTGAAATATTTTGTGTTGATATTAACCTACTTTATATTGACCGTCGCGTCGAGCCCGTAGCGTAGACACATCGATTGTTTAGATTGTACTTGTTGCATTTCAAAAACATCGCAATATGGATTCTGTTTGCAATAATTTTATCGTTTTCACCTACTTTAGACACTGAATATTTGTCGTTTTCAAGCTCAGTTTGAAGTGGTTTTGCGCACGCTCCGCTATTCTAGTAGGTACTCTTTTGCGATATTTTAAAAGATACATGCCATACAATGTTAGTCGAATTTTACACTTTTTCGGTCACCGTGAAAAGTTTTGTCTTGATATTAACCGACTTTATATTGACCGTCGCGTCGATATCGTCGCGTTGACACCGCGTTTGTGTAGACCGGACCTGTGCCATTTTAAAAACATCGCAATATGGATTCTGTTTGCAATAATTTTAGCGTTTTCACCGACTTTAGATACTGAATATTTGTCGTTTTAAAGCTTAGTTTGAAATGTTTTAGTTTGTCGTTTCTGTTCAAATCGATCATCTTTTAGCATACTTTTCGATCATATTAGCTCCTAGGAGTGTTTTTGCGCACGCTGCGCTATTCTAGTAGGTACTCTCTGCTTTATTTCAAAAGATACATGGCATACAATGGCAGTCGAATTTTACACTTTTTCGGTCACCTTGAAATATTTTGTGCTGATATAAACCGACTTTATATTGACCGTCGCATCGAGCCCGTAGCGTAGACACATCGATTGTTTAGATTGTACCTGTTGCATTTCAAAAACATCGCAATATGGATTCTGTTTGCAATAATTTTATCGTTTTCACCTACTTTAGACACTGAATATTTGTCGTTTTCAAGCTCAGTTTGAAATGATTTAGTTTGTCGTTTCTGTTCAAATCGATCATCTTTTAGCATATTTTTCGATCATATTAGCTCCTAGGAGTGTTTTTGCGCACGCTCCGCTGTTCTAGTAGGTACTCTTTTGCGATATTTTAAAAGATACATGCCATACAATGTTAGTCGAATTTTACACTTTTTGGGTCACCGTGAAATATTTTGTCTTGATATTAACCGACTTTTTATTGACCGTCGCGTCGAGCCCGTTGCGTACACACCTCGTCTGTGTAGATCGGACCTGTTGCACTTCAAAAACATCGCAATATGGATTCTGTTTGCAATAATTTTAGCGTTTTCAACTACTTTAGACACTGAATATTTGTCGTTTTGAAGCTCAGTTTGAAATGTTTTAGTTTGTCGTTTCTGTTCAAATCGATCATCTTTTAGCTTATTTTTCTTTTTTATTAGCTCACCGAAGTGGTTTTGCGCACGCTCCGCTATTCTAGTAGGTACTCTTTTGCGATATTTTTAAAGATACATGCCATACAATGTTAGTCGAATTTTACACTTTTTCGGTCACCGTGAAATGTTTTGTCTTGATATTAACCGACTTTATATTGACCGTCGCGTCGATATCGTCGCGTTGACACCGCGTTTGTGTAGACCGGACCTGTGCCATTTTAAAAACATCGCAATATGTATTCTGTTTGCAAAAATTTTAGCGTTTTCACCTACTTTAGACACTAAATATTTGTCATTTTAAAACTTAGTTTAAAATGTTTTAGTTGGTCGTTTCTGTTCAAATTGATAATATTTTAGCATACTTTTCGATCATACTAGCTCACGAGAGTGTTTGTACTCACGTGTCGCTGTTGAAGTAGGTACTCTTTTGCGATATTTCAAAAGATACATCCCATTAAAAGTTAATCGATTTTTACACATTTTCGGTCACCGTGAAATATATTGTCTTCATATTAACCGACTTTGTATTGACCGTCGCGTCGAGGCCGTTTCGTAGACACCTCGATTGTGTAGATCGGAACTGTTGCACTTTTAAAAACATCGCAATATGGATTCTGTTTGCAATAATTTTAGCGTTTTCACCGACTTTAGACACTGAATATTTGTCGTTTTAAAGCTTAGTTTGAAATGTTTTAGTTTGTCGTTTCTGTTCAAATCGATCATCTTTTAGCATACTTTTCGATCATATTAGCTCCTAGGAGTGTTTTTGCGCAAGCTCCGCTGTTCTAGTAGGTACTCTCTGCGTTATTTCAAAAGATACATGCCATACAATGGCAGTCGAATTTTACACTTTTTCGGTCACCTTGAAATATTTTGTGTTGATATTAACCGACTTTATATTGACCGTCGCATCGAGCCCGTAGCGTTGACACATCGATTGTTTAGATTGTACCTGTTGCATTTCAAAAACATCGCAATATGGATTCTGTTTGCAATAATTTTATCGTTTTCACCTACTTTAGACACTGAATATTTGTCGTTTTCAAGCTCAGTTTGAAATGATTTAGTTTGTCGTTTCTGTTCAAATCGATCATCTTTTAGCATACTTTTCGATCATATTAGCTCCTAGGAGTGTTTTTGCGCACGCTCCGCTGTTCTAGTAGGTACTCTCTGAGTTATTTTAAAAGATACATGCCGTACAATGTTAGTCGAATTTTACACTTTTTCGGTCACCGTGAAATATTTTGTATTGATATTAACCGACTTTATTTTGACCGTCGCATCGAGCCCGTAGCGTAGACACATCGATTGTGTAGATTGGACCTGTTGCACTTCAAAAACATCGCAATATGGATTCTGTTTGCAATAATTTTAGCGTTTTCACCTACTTTAGACACTGAATATTTGTCGTTTTGAAGCTCAGTTTGAAATGTTCTAGTTTGTCGTTTCTGTTCAAATCGATCATCTTTTAACATACTTTTTGATCATATTAGCTCCTCGGAGTGATTGTGCGCACGCTTCGCTGTTCTAGTAGGTACTCTTTTGCGATATTTTAAAAGATACATGCCATACAATGTTAGTCGAATTTTACACTTTTTCGGTCACCGTGAAATATTTTGTCTTGATATTAACCGACTTTATATTGACCGTCGCGTCGAGCTCGTTGCGTACACACCTCGTCTGTGTAGATCGGACCTGTTGCACTTCAAAAACATCGCAATATGGATTCTGTTTGCAATAATTTTAGCGTTTTCACCTACTTTAGACACTGAATATTTGTCGTTTTGAAGCTCAGTTTGAAATGTTTTAGTTTGTCGTTTCTGTTCAAATCGATCATGTTTTAGCATTTTTTTCGTTTTTATTAGCTCACCGAAGTGGTTCTACGCACGCTCCGCTATTCTAGTAGGTAGGTACTCTTTTGCGATATTTTAAACGATAAATGCAATACAAAGTTAGTCGAATTTTACACTTTTTCGGTCACCGTGAAATATTTTGTGTTGATATTTACCGACTTTATATTGACCGTCGCATCGAGCCCGTTGCGTAGACACCTTGTCTGTGTAGATCGGACCTGTTGCACTTCAAAAACATCGCAATATGGATTCTGTTTGCAATAATTTTAGCGTTTTCACCCACTTTAGACACTGAATATGTGTCGTTTTAAAGCTCATTTTGAAATGTTTTAGTTTGTCATTTCTTTCAAATCGATCATCTTTTAGCATACTTTTCGATCATATTTGCTCACCGAAGTGTTTGTGCGCACGTTCCGCTGTTAAAGAAGGTACTATAATAAAATTATAACACCGAGACTTTTTCAATACTTTTATTCTTCGAACAGGGTACAACTTTACATACAACCTCTTCAACTTGATGCCGCAAACCAACTGAACTGCCGAACTCCGCGCTCTCCCCGAATACAAAACTCCCCTCCAAAATATATCGTTGTTGCCAGCAAATAAATTTAAATGTTACTGTTATAAATACCAGTTCGAATAAATGATAGCAGCTATTTATTTGAAAATTACGACATTCGGCCGTCCTACATCGAGCAGCCTCCTGGCGCTCGAATGGCTTGCAGTTCAGTTGGGTTGAAACGAGTACACAAATAACCAAACATTACCTTATGATTTTGAATAGTAAAAGTAGCATCCGAGTGCAATCTAAAGTTTTCAAACAGAATTTAAATAATTGAACACGTGCATGAATAATTATTAATGCCAAGAAAATTATAGTGTAATAAATAAAACATGAAATTTTCATTTTACACTCATAATAATGAAAATTTGGTTGCAAAATGTTAAGAAAGTATATATAAAATGTTCGAGATCAGCAGTGGATTCAACGTGGAGGGCAAAAACATAAGGGAAATTTTTATTGTCCGTCAGGACTCACCTATTATTCGCCAATAGCTGTTTTCAGGGTTGCAGGTGATCACCGAGGACACAGGCACAGTCACAAAGGTCTTCAGGTAAGTTCTTGGGTAAAACACACGCGAAATTGAGTCCTGGTAGGTTAGTTAGTGTCAAGGGAACAACGTCTCGTGAGCGACCACTTTACGGGGTTCTCAAGACAAACAAAAAAATAGGTAAGTATTCAAAATGATGTGCGTAGGAGCGCGCGACGTAAGACTAGGATGGCAAGACATGAATCGATCAAATTATTGTAGTAAACATAAAATTTGTTTCAGATAATTTATAATTTCCTTGAGTCATTACGACATTCGCGCAGTAATAGCAAATATTCTACATTATATTACAACATTTTGTATATACCAGACCGTCTAGTACTAAAGTTAAATCTAAATACAAATATATCTTATTGTTGATCTACTTAACCATTCGAAACAGCATATAAATAATTTGAATACAATTTTGGTAAGATTTATTAACATTAAGTAATGATTGAAACTGTAAATCAATATTAATTTAGTTTTCTTTGGGTCTTATTTTATTTTATATAAAATAAAGCAAATAATTCAAACATTGTACAACATTAAACATGGCAGATGAAAATTTGTGCCAGCAAACATTGTTAAATATTGTTCTTACAGCGTCGCCAACGCCATCACTAAATAGCGATAATTTATGACAGATACCATTCATGGATATGGTAATAAAATGCTATAAATTCGTAAAATTATAAAAATTTAAAAAAAAATGCCCATTGATTTGATTACCCAGCAACAATGTCTACATTGAGTAATTATAAGCTGTAGAACTAATATTTTTAAAAATATTTTAAAATCTTGCAGATTTTGTGTACTACTTTGACTCAAGCTTATAACCGACTCAGTGTTTTTATTTAAGGTTGTCAATTGATCTAATCATTCATCAAAAGCGACGATTTCAACTATAGTAAGTTTACTTTTGCGTACTCTGAATATTCATAAAAAAAAAATAACTTTCAAAATCCTTTAAAACGTTCTCAACAAACGTAACTTGTAACTTTATAAGCGGCTGCTTAATACCCGACTTGTAGATTCACTACATTAATACTGTTTATTTTTACTCATTTACTAGCGGTAACTAAGTTTAAAGTGCAATTTGTTAATTAAGTTATAGTTTATGTAACGCTAAGTGCACATTATAAAGAATTAAATTGAATAAAATACCCTTTAGAATGTTTTGAGAGTTTAAGTCGTAATGTTATTCGTCTGTAAATAGTGATCTTATATTTACTAACCTTCAAACATAGATAATAAAGTTGTAATGTAACCTAAATATTTTATGTATAAAAAGCGCAGTGTATTGCATTTACATTATCAAGGTGTAATGTACCAAACATTTGCCAGACAGCTTAAAAACTAAATCCTATTCGCTTTATCTGTTAAAAGAAGCATGATACAACATTTCCTTAAAGATCTTGATATTTAATAGTGTATAAATTATTTCAAATCCAATAAATCATCAAATTAGATTTAAAGTTTATAACACTTATTATTGGATGATCAAACGAACTTACCTTAAGTGAAGTTCGATCCAAATTGTCCTGACTTCGACGAAGAGATTTGATTGACCATGTAGTATGCCCTGCTACGCGTCTATTCACTCGCACACAGGTTTAGCGCAAGAAAGCGAAAGTAGAAAACCTCACTCCCTCCCACGCCTCACAGCACTGCCAGCCGCCTGTCGCTCATTCATTTCAGAGCAAGGAGACTGATGTATGAGATGTACAACATTGATTATACCTATGGTATGGGTGACGATTATTTTTGCATAAAAAACGTACACGGGAATTGGGAAGGGTGGGACCTTAAATCTCTTCGTCGAAGTCAGGACAATTTGGATCGAACTTCACTTAAGGTAAGTTCGTTTGATCATCCAATTGTCCTGCCTTCGACTCTGAGATTTAATTGACCATGTAGATGTTCGGAGTAAAATCAATGTTGTTACAACAGAATAAGTTGACATCTCTGTTAGTGTTTGATCATTAGAACGATCATATTAAATAACAATTTATTGTTCACGTCACCATCTTTGACATTTAGATGTATTACTATTACTAAAAAAGAATGGATGTATGATAACTATGATAAGTTATAACTTTCTACTATAAACAAATATTTTTACTAGGAAGAAAGAAGGTATTTGTAAGTTTTTTTTTAATGATTAACTAAAAATATATAATTTATTCATTTTAGTAATCTGAAACTGAAATAGTTTTATTTCTTATTTTTATTGTGGCGTGTTATATAAATAACAAACAATACGGAATACGTATTGTTGAGCTGAGACGGTTTGCGAATTTTATAGTTTTACACACTGAATTTGGCACGTAAAACAAATGATAATTTTATTACGAGGAAAGCTACATACAGAAAACACTTTTTAGTAAGCGCATTATCTTTGGTAAGTTAACGGGCTGGAAGGTAAGTCTGACAAATCGTTATCTTGTCTTGCAATTTTTTAACATATTTTATAATTATAGATTTGAAATACATACATGATATTCTATTGCTTTTTAGTATGGGATATTTAGGTATTAATGTGACTGTTTTAAAGATATACGTCCGAATACCAAACATATAAATAATATTTTATACATTTAAATTTCGAATACCTGAGAAAACATTTGGTTATAAAAAGTGTTAGATGATTGATATAAAAGCAATTGATTAATTTATTTATTTTAAGGAATGAAATTCTCTTAAGATCATGAAATATTCACAGGTGTCTATCAATGCTATATGATTATTTGCTGAGTTACCAAAATAATACGAAAATTCAATGGCTTTGAAGTATTATCGTTATCAGAAATTTTAAGGCATGGGTAAGTAGGTAAGTTATGATTTTTTATTTATTTATGTATAATTAAAAATTCAATAAGTATTTTGGTAACTGAAAAGTAACTATATCAATCAATATACAATATACAATCTTCTTCAGAAATGAAGAAGATTAAAAATCGGCTTCTGAGAGCTTTGTGACTTTATAAAGGCGAACGACCGCAAACAATTTCTCCGACAGAAGTTTTGGTACTACCCGGCCCCGGCCAAATACGTTTATCTAATATTCGACTAATCGACCAGGAATGTTCGCCGAGTATTCGATAGTCGGCAGATGGTCAGATTTCTCGTTGTAAATTTACTCTTAATTTTATTGCCTGGATAACTTTTAAGGATTATAGTAAATATCAATACTATCTTTCGAGTTAGTTACTATGAGTTTTTTATTTATTTAATTATTTATATATTTATTTAAGTTTGACAAATATTGACTTGTTTCAATATTATGAGCAGTGTCAAAAAAATAATCTGATTATGATTCAGAATTAGGGTACCTATTTGGACAAAAAATCTAAAAATAAACTGATATCGTATACCTTTGTCATATCGAGATCCCAAGGTAGACTGGTTTTATACATATTTAAAAACATTCTTATATATGGTTCATAAAAAACAAGAATTATTTGGTTTACAATAATTAATTTACTCAAATTTTAATGAATTGTCGTATCACATGACGTCCTCTGGCGTAAGAGTGAAGGGAAAGTCCTTTAAAAAAACATTTTGAAAATGATTTTTTTTTTCAACTAGGAGGCGGGCCGGACTATTGCCACTAGACCTGTTTTGTTATTAATTTTAATTCTACAATTGTTCCACCATACCTTAGTAACTGGTGAAAATTTATTAAACACAGTTTATCGAATTCTTTAAACATCAAACGATAAAGTTCATATTATAAGAATCTATTTTATTACTAATTAGAGCAACGTTTCCAAAGAATCGTTCCTAAGTAACTTAGTGGCTTTCTGGGGAAGATTGTTGTGGAGTGGATGAATGTAATTGGGTGGAAAAAACTGATGATTAGAGAAAATATTTACTTGATGTAGTTTATTCTTAAATCACAGAATAAATAGTAGGAAAATTAACATGGTTCATATTTCCAATAACTCGAATTAGATAATTGTACTGCAATTTGGGTCTAATGCAGCATTGCATTTAGGATACGCCAGTTGTTTTTATTTTTTATTTTAATATATAATAATTGCCTTTTGTTAAAAAAAATATCGATAGTAGCATTTGCGTAATAATGAACATGTCTTGTATTTATCACACCTTAAACGTCCCTACGTTTTACGTGTGGCATGTGGCACATGGCAAATAAAAATAACCGAAGAATATTAAATAAAATAATATTGTACTTGAGAAAATTAAATTGTACCAATTCATATGCTTTGTTATTGCATATCCATAAAAAACAATAAGGCATTATTTTCGTAAAATGGACTTGTTTCAATTTTGTAGCTACCTATTCTTACAGTATATTTAACAATGTGTTGATTAGTTCTGGTTAGTGCTATCTGCGGATACTTCATACAATATGACATTTTATTTTAATTATTCTTCGGTGGTGATCGTGGTAGCATATGTTAAAAAACAAGCTCATAGAAACAAAAGTTAATTAATTTAAGGTGACCAAAGGTTTCCACAATCTTTGCTGGTCGGTGGCTGATTTTTCTAAAGATAAAGGACACAGTTTTCTCGACTCGAGATTAAGTACCGAACTTTGCGACGATTATATGAATGCATTCATAAAAAAGCGTATCACTGTCACAGCATATTTTTCTAAAAATTAAACTCCAAAGCAATGGAATACCGCGGACACCTTAATAAATCTAATATGACGGTAGTACTATATTGATTACGGAATTTGATGAGATACATTTCAAAACAATCACGGTTTCGAGCTAGTTGTTATTGCGTCGGTAAATAAAATCTTAGCTTTACCGATTTATTTACTGAGAAATTGATTAAATCTTAGTTGGATTTCAAAACTTAATATGTCAAATTTTCTACCATTCAGAATTATACATATGCCAGGTATTGAGCAAAGCTCATTCTCATTTTTATCATAGCTGTTAAAATTGAAAGCAAAAAATGGGATTTTTAAACGGACCGGTTTTTATATGGACCCAACCATATTTTGGTACGTACTGGGCAAGCTTACAGCTTGCTTGCTTGCTATTTATAATCAAAGAGCCAATCACAAGCTAAATAGGTAAAAGCAGAAAGCAGAAATGTATGTAGAAACTTGCTTTCTAAAAAAGTAAATTGTTATCTTTTTAAAAAATCTAAAAAAAAACGATATTTTAAGTAGTATTATTAAGCAATGTTGTGTTTACCATAGCATTGTCTAATTAGACAATTTTATAGCCATTGGCAAGAAATAAGTACAAAAGAGTTGTAATCAATGGCGGATATAGCTATAACATACATAACTACATGAGCTATGGAGGGATGCCATGCTACCGATTTTAGAGCTTTGGGAAAAAAATTGAAGCGTGTACTGCAGGTTGCAGAATACGTGTATTTATGATTAAGGTCTAGGCAGTAAAAGTGTTTTGAAATCTCTATTTGACTTTTCCGATCAAAAATGTACAAAATAAATAAAAATTTATTCGATTTGAAATAAATCTGCCACCACTATTTTTCGGTACTTACGAAAAGGTGCTTTGTATTATTTTATTGCTATTTTTGTTTGTTAGTGTGATGGCTTATATTATGCTCCATTTTAATAATTATCAAAAGATTGGCTGAGACAAGTGTTCGGTCGTGGTTTCGCCACGAGTGGAATACGGTAGCCCGTAATAAGTACATATGTACGTACGGCTTTAAGGTGATATAATAAAGCTTTCATAAAAACACATACCTTTTTTGGTCGGATTCTGATTCCAAGTGCGAAACGTTGAAAAAACGCTGGAATTGTGACGGTAGGTCACCGTTACGAAGTAATTCGCGGCGCATCAGGGGCCGTCGCGTTCGCACAGGTAGAACATACAGGCGCAGGCGCCTGTTGGGCAGGATGAGTGCGGGCGAGAGCCGCTGCTTCATACTTAGAGGCCATGATGGCGCATCGTCAGCGCTGCTTAGTATGTGGAATTATGTATGAATGTCTTTGGCTGTAATTTATTATTAGCATTGAAGCCCAATTGACTGTAAATTCACCCAACTTGTTCCTCTTTTTTCGCAATGAAAATGAGGGTAGGATATTGGAAGCAACGCATACCAAAAGTCTCAGCCGAGATCAAAATTGATCTAGATAATTAGGACTGGCTGACATCGCGTGTCAGCTCGGCCGGTATTTGCTACAGATCAATATCGCGTATTGATTCGGAGCGGAAAATGCGGACTGGCTAGCATCGCGTGCTAGCTCGGCCGCGAAGCGTAAAGCATGCATGGTGCAGCCACGCTGGGTAGTGCGTTTTACTTCACATTCACTTTATGAATAAATACGTATCACTATAAGGTAAATTTCGTTTAGCACGAAATAAAAACTTTACGGTTATATACTGTGGTTACTGCGTGCGTTGTAACGGCGCGCGCGCACGGACACGAATGAGCGACAGGCGGCTGGCAGTGCTGTGAGGCGTGGGAGGGAGTGAGGTTTTCTACTTTCTCTTTCTTGCGTTAAACCTGTGTGCGAGTGAATAGACGCGTAGCAGGGCATACTACATGGTCAATTAAATCTCAGAGTCGAAGGCAGGACAATTTATAAAATTATAATAAAAAAAACCGGCCAAGTGCGAGTCGGACTCGCGCACTGAGGGTTCCGTGCCAACTTTAACTGAATTAGGGAATCCATTTACTTCTACTTAGTAAAATACCACAATATTTTGTTGACTACAAATATAACTTTGTTTTTCATAGTGTTTGTATGAAGTACTAAGTTATGTTTGCGGTTGTTGAAAATGTGCTATATCTCAAAAACTACTAGTTCGATCCCGTCCGAACCAATTTTTGTTGAAAGTATTTGTTAAGATCTACATTATATTTTTTTTTCAAAATTTACACTTGCTTGGTTTAGAAATTAGATGGGGGGGGACGCCCATTTTACCACTTTGGAAGCGTCTAGCTATTAAACGTTTGGCTTTAAAAGAAAATGGTTTTAGAAACCTCTATGTTATTTTGAAAGACCTATTCATAGACACCCCACACGCATAGGTTTGCCAAAAAAAAATTTTTTGGTTTTAGTTTCATGTATGGGAGCCCCCCCTTTACTGTCATTTTTTTTATTTTTTGTATGAGAATCGGTAAGCGGTTAACAAGATACATCTTCTTACCAAATTTCAATTGTGTAATGCTTATAGTTACAGAATAAAATGGGTGTGACATACGGACGGACAGACAGACAGACAGACAGACAGACAGACAGACAGACAGACAGACAGACAGACAGACAGACTTGACGAAACTATAAGGGTTCCGTTTTTTGCCATTCGGCTACGGAACCCTAAAAACAATTACAGTTACTAACAGTTACGTAATGCGTTTCTCAAATGCGAACGGAGAACCGGCTAGGACGAAACTTTTATCAAACCCACCCGCAACATTATTGATACTTGACTCGATTCTTGTTAAAGTTTTTGCAATTCCTAATATCATTTGTGTTTTGTATATATCTGGTCAAGTGAATTGTATTCTTTGGGAGCAATAAATAATTAAGGTTTATCAAGCAAAAAGCTGTGGTGTACTTTTACTTAATTTAAAAAATAAATCACAATCATACCCTTTTTGTAAACCAAAAATTCAGCGAAAACAACCCATACGATAGGGAATGAGGTTGTGCGCACAAGAATTTGCAAGTTGAGATGAATACACACAAAATAAGCATTCTTTTCCCAAATTTATTAACCTTATTCTGAATCAAGTAATAGTTTTTTTAGTATGATGGTGAAATTATATTAAATGGTTCTAGTGTTACTAATTCAATCCACTGAGACCTAGGTGAGATACGGTACTTGTTTTCACAATATGAAAACAAAGATAGTTTAGTAACAGAAACACTATGATATGTTTATAAAACTCATCGAAAGAAAAATATACAATGATATAAGTTGTAAGAATTAAAAATAAAAGCTTGCTTTTATGTATTATTTTTGTTGTTCTGAATCTATACTAATATTATAAAGCTGAAGAGTTTGTTTGTTTGTTTGTTTGTTTGAACGCGCTAATCTCAAAAACTACTGGCCCGATTTGAAAAATTATTTTTGCGTTGGATAGTCCATTTATCGAGGAAGGCTTAAGGCTATATAACATATAGATACGACTCATAAGACCACAGCAGAAATGAAAAATGTTGCGAAAACGGGAGAAAGATATTCTTTTTGAGAGATTCCGCTACATACGCTGCGGAAACCGCTTAAGTTGCCCTAAGTGTGGTCAAGAACATGAGAACTGTGGAACTCAAGTCTTTACCTGCCTTAACTGCAAAGGATCTCACATGGCATTGGATAAAAGTTGCCCCTGCTTTCTTAAAGAAAAGAAGATTCGAAGGATTATGCGTTTGCAAAATTTGACTTATAGAAAAGCTCTCCAGACTTATCTTATAGAAAAATCAAAAGAAAAAGAGGCAAGTTCAAATATAAGTGTATACAAAAACCATACTTCTCCTAACATCATTACTAAGACCTACAGCAGTGTAGTAAGAACACAAGCAGTGGTACACAACGAGGACACACGCCCTGAAATGCAAGAAGTAGAAGAAGAGATAGAAATACCGAACCAGATGAATAATAGAAAAGAAAGTATTGATAAAAAACAAAATAAGAAAAAAGACCATCAAAAACTAGAAAATACGACCCTGGATCGCAATGGCAAGAAAAGAGAACAAAATGATGATGCAAGATGTAATTTGGAGAAAGAACAAGTCCAACAAAAATTTGACTTCGTAAAGTTTTTCTTAAAAATGAAGGAGATTTTCACTAAGGACTGTAGTTTTGAGGAGAAAATTAGTTTCTTTATAAAAATAATTTTGAATGAAATCAGAACCTACCTACTATATTTTGTGAAGAAAGGAGAGGTGTTTGAATTATTACTTAAAAACTGTTTTGATGGGTAGTAAACGTTCATCTAGTATATCTGCTATTAATATTCTTCAGTGGAACGCACAATCCCTAAGACCGAAGTTAGTTAGTTTTGAAGCACTGTTAAACCAAGAAAAAATACACATAGGTATTTTAAGTGAGACATGGTTGGAAGCTGAATCACCTATCCATCTTAGTGACTACCATTTTCATAGGAACGACAGGTTCGACGGATATGGAGGAGTCGCTATTATTACCCATAAATCAATTAAAGTTCAGGTATGTAATTCTAATATTAATAATACAGGAATAGAGGTTAAAAAAATTAAGCTGCTCAATTGTGGTTACTTAGAAAACATAATTTCAGTTTACTGTCCGTCCTCAGTTCACACTTCTCAATCTGATTGGGATAACTTATTTAGGCTCTGTCCTAAGAGATCCATAATAGCTGGCGATTTTAATGCGCACCACCCAAATTGGTCTTACAAAATGGACGCCAGAGGATCTCAGTTGGCAGACTCTGCTTTAGAACATAGCTTTATATATCTTAACAATGGGCAATTTACTAGAGTTAAACTAGTTAATGGAAATATGCAAGAAAGCGCACCAGATATAACATTTTCCTCGTCGGATATTGCAATAAACTTTGAGTGGCATATCTTAAGCGAAAATTTAGGCAGTGACCACAGCGTAATTAAAGTATGTATAAATAATACAAATAATTTACAGTTAATTAAAAAACGGAATTTTAAAAAGGCTGATTGGGATTCTTATAGAAAATATTTACAGAATATTTTAACAGTAAAAAATATTGAAGGCGACAAAATTCAAGCTGAATATGATTTTTTTCAAACCGAACTCATAAAAGCTGCCGATAAATCGATTCCTTTTACAAAAATAAATACGAATCCAGAAGCGAACTTTAAGCCCAAACCATACTGGAACCCCTCTCTGTCTCAGACAGTTGCGCAGCGCAGACTATGTCTCACTCGTTTTCGACGTAATCCTACTCCTGACAATTTGAAGAAACTTGAGGAAAAGGTTGATGAAGCCAGACGCCTAATCAGACAGGCAAAGTCACAAAGTTGGCAAAAATTTTGTAATGACATTGATGCGAGTACTTCGGTTAAAGAAGTATGGCAACGAATGACATGGGCAAAAGGTTTAAGACGTATGGTATCCCATCCATCAGATGAAAACAGAAGAGAACTATTATTATCACTAACACCCGACTCCGTATCTCAGCAGTCTCCAATATTCCAATCCAATAATGATCTCCTCGAATCTGCTTTTTCGTATCAAGAAATGCTACATTGTATAAAAAAGTCAGACACAGCTCCGGGAGAGGATGGGATCTCATACTCTATGATTTTCAACCTCGACGAAGCTGGAAAAAAATACCTCCTTAGTATATTTAATGCGATTTTTAAGTACAATTTTATACCCATTCAGTGGCGCAATATCCAAATTGTCCCTATACCTAAGGCGGGAGGTGTCTCCAACGTCAATTCAAAACTAAGACCCATATCCCTTATATCTTGCGTATGTAAAATATTTCATAATATGTTAGCAAAAAAATTAGAGTGGTTTGTGGAGAAAAACAAAATTTTATCGAAATTTTCTACAGGATTCAGGAAAAATCATTCGTGCTTAGACTCATTGGTACGTATAACATCACACGTTCAAATTGGTTTTACCAGAAATATACCTACCGTTGCTTGTTTTTTGGATGTTGAAAATGCGTACAATAATGTGTCAATATCTCAAGCTACTACAATCCTTGACAATTTACAAGTAGGCAAAAAAGTATGTGGTTATATCTGGTCCTTTCTGAATGAGAGAAATCTACAAATCAAGAATCAATCGGGTAACGAAGTTATTTCAAGATGGACCGACAAAGGTTTGGCGCAAGGTGATCCTATGTCACCTCTGATTTTTAATATAATTACTGCGGAAATTGCGCAACAAATTGGAAATGTATACATAAGTCAGTATGCTGATGATTTTGCCTTATACATAAGCGATAAAAAGTTTGAAATCTGTGAAAGTAATCTTCAATATGCTCTTGATGCAATTGCTAAACAATTAAGCTCTATAGGCTTAGAATTATCCGATACCAAATCAAAGTATGTTATTTTTAGTAGAGGTAGAAGTAGACAGCAAGTTTCACTTAAAATAAACGGAAACCCACTGACATCAACAGAATGTATAAAGTATTTGGGTATTTGGCTTGACAGGTCTCTTCTTTGGAGTAAACATATAAATGAAGTAGCTGAAAGGATGTCTAAGTTCTTAAATATTTTAAAGATTCTTGCGGGTTCGAGCTGGGGAGTTCATCCTAAACACCTGAGAAGGATTTATATTGCCCTGATAAGAAGTAGGAGCGATTATGGGTGTTATTTATATGACAGTAGCGCGAAGTCTCATGTCACTAAGCTGGATAGGGTTCAAAACCAAGCAATGCGAATTATAGGCGGTTTTATCAAAAGCTCGCCAATTCATGTTATGGAATCCGAATTGTGCCTTCCTCCTCTGTTTCTGAGAAGAAAATATCTAGCCTATAAATACTGTTTAAAAAAAAGTACATATGAAGTCATTACTCATTTACTTGCGCAACTTGTATCTGCTTGTGCGAACCGATACTGGGATAAGAAAAAGAAACCATTGCTAAGCACAATTTATAGTCAAACTAAAGATAATGACGTTGGATCTTCATATCCTCTTGAAATGTACTCTCTCAATATTTGGGTCACAGGTATAGATACAATAAATTGCATCTTCCCTCAATTAGACTGTGTTGAAAAATCTAAAAGCTCTCTAGAGCCTAATATTTTAAAATGTGATGTTTTGGAAGAAGTTTTTGGCAAATATAA
This sequence comes from Pyrausta purpuralis, assembly GCA_963924145.1. Taxonomy (NCBI): domain Eukaryota; kingdom Metazoa; phylum Arthropoda; class Insecta; order Lepidoptera; family Crambidae; genus Pyrausta; species Pyrausta purpuralis. The sequence goes on along the minus strand of OZ001668.1, from coordinate 10,680,237 downwards.
CGAAACATGGTTTAAAATTTTTACGGATGGCTCGAAAGATGCAAGAGGTAGCGGTGCAGCGTACTACGTTTGTAAAAGGAAAGAGATGGGCATGTTTAAAATAACCACGGAGGTGTCCATCATGACTGTAGAACTTCTGGCCATTTATAAAGCTATTTTGCACATTAAATCTTTAGAATTACACAAAAGTGTTATATTTACGGATAGTAAAAGCGCACTGCAGCATATTGCTCTTTGCGCCTCTGGTAGCAGAGGTGTAAAGTTAGCATATAGTATACTGCAACTAATCCATGAGTTCAATACAAATGGCTATGAGTTAAAACTGCAGTGGGTGCCTTCTCACGTGGGTGTCAAAGGTAACGAGGAGGCTGATAGACTGGCTAAACTTGCAATAGAAGATGGTTTGATGTGTCACGTGAAGCCTTATTATTCGGAAGTTTTATTAAAGTATAAAAAGGAATGTTTCGAAATATGGAAAAAACACTTTGACGAAATATCTCTCGAAAAAGGTATTTGGTATAAAATAATGCAAAATCAGCCTCCTCGTATACCATGGTTCGCAAATGTAAAGCTAAGCAGAAGATACATTGTACTGCTACATAGGTTACGTTCTGGTCACTTTCCATCGAACAAGTTTGCACATCTGATGAAAATATCCGAAACCCCAAATTGTGATGTATGTGGTACAGTAGAAGACGTGCAGCACTTGTTGGTGGAATGTGATAAGAATCAGGCAGAGCGCGAGTCTTTGATGATGTCATTAAATATTAAAACAACAGACGTGGGTGCTTTCCAATCTTTCTTGTCTGAACCAACGTCAAGTGCAGCAAAATTAATTTGTAACTTGGTGTTCAGTCATCCAGGATACGGGTCCGTCTGATTTATAGTTAAGATTGTTATTAAGTAGAATTATGTTCTGACTATTTTATTTGTTTATGTTTCATGTTATTTAGTATATTATTTAGGGTACGATGGGACTGACATTACCTATGGTAAAAGTCCCAAATTAAAATAAGAATAAAAAAAAAAAAAAAGAGTTCTATATTGAAGTCCGCGACAGCATATGTCTATCTTTTATGGTTGACTTACTACAACCTTTTTTATGTTAATAAATTTGTAAAAAAATAATGCATTATTTTTAGAGGTATATTATACACACAGGTATTTATTCTTATCAAAATAAATACATTCATCATCACGAGCATTTCATTTAGAACCAAGTTGCCCTTTATATCATTTGATTTCAATAAATATCTTAGGAGCTATCACAGTTTTAACATAACTCCGCACCAAAATAATGTTCGCAGCTTAAGTACAACGTGCGCTTGCGCTAATCTATACTAATATTATAAAGCTGAAGAGTTTGTTTGTTTGTTTGTTTGTTTGTTTGAACGCGCTAATCTCAGAAACTACTGGCCCGATTTGAAAAAATATTTTTATGTTAGATAGTCCATTTATCGAGGAAGGCTTTAAGATATATAACATAAAGATACGACTCACAAGACCACAGCAGCAATGAAAAATGTTGCGAAAACGGGAGAAAGATATTCCTTTTGAGAGCTTCCGCTGCGTACACTGCGGAAACCGCTAAAGATACACAAAAATCATGTGTCACAGGATTGTTCAGCATTAAGAGTTCTATAATAAAGTCCGCGACAGCATAAGTCTATCTTTTATGGTTGACTTACTACAACCTTTTTTATGTTAATAAATTTGTAAAAAATAATGCATCATTTTTAGAGGTGTATTATACACACAGGTATTTATTCTTATCAAAATAAATACATTCATCATCACGAGCATTTCATTTAGAACAAAGTTGCCCTTTATATCATTTGATTCCAATAAATATCTTAGGAGCTATCACAGTTTTAACATAACTCCGTACCAAAATATTGTTCGCAGCTTAAGTACTTACAACGTGCGCTTGCGCTAATCTATACTAATATTATAAAGCTGAAGAGTTTGTTTGTTTGTTTGTTTGTTTGTTTGTTTGTTTGTTTGTTTGTTTGAACGCGCTAATCTCAGAAACTACTGGGCCGATTTGAAAAATTCTTTTTATGTTGGATAGTCCATTTATCGAGGAAGGCTTTAAGCTATATAACATAAAGATACGACTCACAAGACCACAGCAGCAATGAAAAATGTTGCGAAAACGGGAGAAAGATATTCCTTTTGAGAGCTTCCGCTGCGTACGCTGCGGAAACCGCTAAAGTTACACAAAAATCATGTATGACAAGATTGTTCAACATGAGGAGTTCTACAATAAAGTCCGCGACAGCATAAGTCTATCTTTTATGGTTGACTTACTACAACCTTTTTTATGTTAATAAATTTGTAAAAAAATAATGCATCATTTTTAGAGGTGTATTATACACACAGGTATTAATTCTTATCAAAATAAATACATTCATCATCACGAGCATTTCATTTAGAACAAAGTTGCCCTTTTTATCATTTGATTCCAATAAATATCTTAGGAGCTATCACAGTTTTACATAACTCTGCACCAAAATAATGTTCGCAGTTTAAGTACAACGTGCGCTTGCGCTAATTATATTATAAAGCTGAAGAGTTTGTTGGTTTGAAGTTGAACGCGCTTATCTCAGGAACTTCTGTGTTAGATAGCTTATTTATTGAGAAAGGCTTTAGGATATAAAACATCACGCTGCGACGGGAGGGGAGGGAGCAAACTCAAAACGCGCGGACGAAGTCGCGGGGGACCGCTAGTTATATTATAAAGCTGAAGAGTTTGTTGGTTTGAACGCGCTTATCTCAGGAACCGCTGAATCGATTTGAAAAATATTTCTGTGTTAGATAGCTTATTTATTGAGACAGGCTTTAGGATATAAAACATCACGCTGCGACGGGAGGGGAGGGAGCTAACTCAAAACGCGCGGACGAAGTCGCGGAGGACCGCTAGTGTAATCATATAATGCAGTATTTGATGAAAATATGTCAAATATCGTGTTCTGATAACTACAACAGTAAAATAGAGCCTAAGGCAGCATATATAATAGGTACTTGCTTTACGATTTACTTAAATTAAATTTCAAATAATATTTCGTCTAAAATTTTAAAAGCTTTGGCAAACAGCCTATTCATCACTGAATATTTGTCGTTTTAAAGCTCAGTTTAAAATGATTTAGTTTGTCGTTTCTGTTCAAATCGATCATCTTTTAGCATACTTCTCGAAAATACTAGCTCACCAGAGTGTTTGTGCGCACGCATCGCTGTTCTAGAAGGTACTTTCCTGCGTTATTTTAAAAGATACATCCCATACAAAGTTAGTCGAATTTTACACTTTTTCGGTCACCGTGAAATATTTTGTCTTGATAGTAACCGACTTTATATTGACCGTCGCGTCGAGCCCGTTGCGTAGACACCTCGTTTGTGAAGATCGGACCTGTTGCACTTCAAAAACATTGCAATATGGATTCTGTTTGGAATAATTTTAGCGTTTTCACCTACTTTAGACACTGAATATTTGTCGTTTAAAAGCTCAGTTTGAAATGTTTTAGTTAGTCGTTTCTGTTAAAATCGATCATCTTTTAGCGTACTTTTCGATCATATTAGCTCACCAGAGTGTTTTTGCGCACGCTTCGCTGTTGAAGTAGGTACTCTTTTGCGATATTTTAAAAGATACATCCCATACAAAGTTAGTCGAATTTTACACTTTTTCGGTCACCGTGAAATATTTTGTCTTGATATTAACCGAGTTTATATTGACCGTCGCGTCGAGGCCGTTGCGTTGACACCTGGTTTGTGTAGATCGGACCTGTTGCACTTCAAAAACATCGCAATATGGATTCTGTTTGCAATAATTTAAGCGTTTTCACCTACTTTAGTCACTGAATATTTGTCGTTTTAAAGCTCAGTTTGAAATGTTTTAGTTTGTCGTTTCTGTTCAAATCGATCATCTTTTAGCATACTTTTCGATCATACTAGCTCACCAGAGTGTTTGTGCGCACGCTTCGCTATTCTAGTAGGTACTTTCTTGCGTTATTTTAAAAGATACATGCCATACAAAGTTATTTGAATTTTACACTTTTTCGGTCACCGTGAAATATTTTGTCTTGATATTTACCGACTTTATATTGACCGTCGCGTC